>VZTL01016857.1:71695-115499 GCA_013400535.1 Scopus umbretta
AAAAAAAAAAAAATCCAAAGCAATAGTTGGTGGCAGCCAGGCAGATGTCCACACACCCTGGGGCAGTGAGCTGCCAGCATCCCCCAGCCCCAGTGCGCTGCTGCTGGCCTGGGGCCGGTAAACCCAGTTTGGGAGCACGGGCTCCCAATTTGCTGCGGCTGTAACACAGGGCCTGCTTTGCATTCACATTCCTGGGAGGATTTAAAGCTTATGCTTCTGTAATGAAAACAGCTTATGCCAAGCGTTTTTAATATAAGATACACAAAAGAAGTAAAAACTACAGTGGGAACCTGAATTGTGGCCATTATTTTCATATGAAGGTGGAGAATTTGTGGGAGCCACGTTTTATATTTGCCTATTCAGATGTATAAGGGTTGTGAACAGGCTGCAGCCCAGCCTGATCAAAGAGCGAGCTCAGCCAATGACTAAAATTAGGCTGTATTAGGCTGGGACAACCACAGACCTGGCCCCTACAAACGTTCCTCCTTTAGGTGATAAGCACCCTATACTACACCCACGGTCTCGCTGGAGCACATCTGGCTGCTGTAGGAGGGCAGGGAGGCTGAAGCTACTGACGTTCCCCAGTGTTTGAATGCTTACACTGTCATTGTTTCATAGTTCATATTAATTAGAAAAGACCTGAAGCCAATAAACAGCATTTAGTATGAACTCAGAGGCAGCTAAAGAAATAACTAAAAAAATATTTCTGAATTTCTACCCACTCTGAACTAGCTAGGGGCGAAGTGCGGGAGTAGGGTAATTCAAGAGCACAGCATCTGCGAGATTTCAAAGCCCAGCACTAGCTCCAACTCTGATGCACAAGCCCTTACAGCCAACCTTTTCACAGCACTAGTTTTTACACAGAAGCACAGACAGTTTTCACTTACTTTTATTTATGGGATCTGCCATTGGAATCCCAATCCGGATACAATTGACAGCTTCGGGGCTATCTGGCTGGGGAAGATCTTCACAGTTGGGCAGCTTTAATCTCATCAGAATCATGGGATTAGATCTTGCAAAAATATACTCTGTCTGACACAGGACATTTTCCAGAATTTCACATTCATCGCGGCATAAGTCCCGTGGCTTGGGAGCTGAGGAAGTCTCATCACAGTAGGGGAAGGCGTAATGGCACAGCGAAGGAATAGCAAACTGGGAGCATTTATCTGACAAATGGCTGGAAGTGCCAATCATGGTGAAGGCAGCTGTAAAATATACAAAAGGATTTTACTTAACCCAGTGGGAATTTTACTCCTGTGCTCTTGCCTTCCCAGTATAACTCTCGCTTCCCACTGCGACTATTATTTTCAGATGTTCAGGTGATGAACGGGCCTTCCAGAAATACAGAGCACTAATTACATTAAAAGTTATTAACAATGCTGATTTCGCTGACAGAGAAAATACATCTGGTTTTCAACAAAGGATTAATGTTAAGCATGTTACCAAAACCCCAAGCCTAATTATACTTTTTTCCCCCAAATAATGTATAATAATTTGCAAAGTCATATAATATTTGGATGCCTTTTGCCCAACAGATAAAAACTAAAATTCCTGCAGGCTGCAGGATGACAGTACCAGTACCTTTGTGGAAAATGACAGCTTTCACACTATCCAAAATGACTTTTCAAACAAAATGGTATAAGAGTACGAACTGTCAGCTGTATAGAAACCATTGGCCTTTCTTGTGAGCAATGCAAAAGCCTTTTTTGCAATGCTGACAGTGTTTGGAGACAAAGGAAGAACACTCTAGAGGGAAGAGAAATTTGGAATACTCTGACAGCAAGAGAAAACCTAAATATAGAGAAAATTATTACCGTGGCTAGGATCTGGCCAAGGTTAATTTAAATTAAAAAATAGAGAAGTATTATGATATCTATGAGGCCTCAGTTTGAATTCAGCACCCCCATCAGCATAGCATCTCCCACAAAAACAATGGAAACCAGTTCTTTACTAAATCTAAAGGAAAAAACACAACTTGCTGTATTACTTGTGCAACCTCTTCCAGCACCTAAATGATCTCAAACACATAAAAATCAACTAAGTCTGGTCTCCCTTCGCTTTTAAAATCCGCTTGGGTAACAGCAGCACAAGGTAGTCTGACTCTGAGACTCCCAGCAGCTATAAATGCACAGCCCTTTCTCCTTGCTAAATCACTTTCTGGTTTCTTTTTGGGGAGCTGGATGAGCAGAGACATGAAGGCTGCTCAGACTGTCACTCTTCAGATTACTCCCTCCACTGACACCCTGCAACGCAGGACTCCTGGTCGAGCTTTGTGGTAGGAAGCTCACAGCAAAAGAGGATAAAGAGCAAATAAGAAGAGTATTGCAGTTTATAAAACTCTAGCAGCTTTTGGGGAAAAGACAGCTTCGTGGGGAAGAAGCAAGTGCATTTTTTACCCACCTGTAATCTGATTTTCTATTTCACCTTGCATATGCAAAGACTCCATATAAATGGTTCGATTTCCAATAAATCGCGCACAAGCAATCCCCCTGTAGGGCTGGCAAAAACCGTCCTCTTCATATTCATCACTGAAATCAATCATAAACACAAAAGGGTGAAACATTTCACATGCGACTTTGCAACAAAATGTCACTACGGGGAGCTGGCACTTGTATTATTGGAGGCTGATGCGAGGGGCTCACTGTGTTTGTCTTGCACTCTGCAATTCGTTCTGGGTGACGCTCACCCAGCGCAGGAGCCCACATGCTGCCTTCCCCTCCATTAAGAGCCTGTGATAAGGGATTATATGGTCTTTAGGTAGCGCAGGGGGCATGGCATGGGCTTTGTGCCCTGGATGATTTTAACCTTAAAGGATTCCCACAATGCTGCAGGTAGTTTTCAGTATCTCACAAATGATCCCCAAGTGAATATAAGCACTATATCCTCATATTCAACAAGATCTTGAATACTTATTTTTTAAAAAAAACTTCAGCTGCCAGGTAAAAACAGGTAGTGGCATTTCAGGTTTGACAGAATGCTTTAATGTTGTATGGAATTAATGTTTTTTGCATGAGGGGGGAAGGCTATGTTTAGGAATATACCCAGCCTTGATTAGAGGAGAAAACATAAACGCCCTGAAAAAAAGATTTATGCTTATTTAAAGCAGCTAACATGCTGTTTTCTATTTTTGAACCAAAGTTGTACTTAATATTGATAAACATAGCAGGAAGAGTCATGCCAGCAGAGACAGAATTTAAAGTGTATATAGAAAATCAAACCACTCCCAGCACTGATACCCTTGAAATAAGAAATGCTTCTTCAATCTTCTGTGAGTGTGGTAAGTTATTGCTAAAACAGAACCAAAGCTAAGACAGGAGTTAAATAGACAGATTTCTTTCATTAGGTACTTTGTTTTATGCAATATAGGAGACATTTAATACATAAATCCAGATGTGAAATTATTTGCCAATATTCTTCAAACAAAACAAAGAAAGGAAATTACTAAACCTCTGAAGACCAGACCAGTCACTGCTTATTTTGAACAGATAATCAACAGCTAAGTGCTGGTGCACAACAGATAGTTTTATGGATGTTTTGAGGAAGGGTTTGCATATGCGATCACTGAAACATGCACCCAACGGCATCAATCAGCCCTTTTACTTTCTTGCTTCGAGAATCCGTTTGGAGATATTAGGGACCTGTTTTCTGGAAAGACAGACACCTCAGCTCTGCTGAGGCCCCGGCAAAGGGAGATGCCTAATGAAAATTTGCTGATAATTTCTTTGTTATTCATGCCAGTACCCAACCAAGACAGCTACTACATGGTTCTCAGATTAGGAAAAATTATATTGGAATATCCCCAAGTATGATCACAGCTGGGCAGGCAACAGGTTACTTTCTTTGTGTGTGGGGTTTGGTTTTTTTTTTCAGAATTCATCCTCCCCCAGATGCCGAAAGCCTAACAGTGGAATCAGACTGTGCTGTTAATAGGGAAAAATCAGAGCTTTTTTAATCAACTCTGCCATTAAGTTTAACAAAAGACACTTTCATCCCCTCCTGAAGACCTTGGCTGTGAGAGCTTGGAAATGCAAATTACATTTAGCCTCTTTGAAGTCACCCTTCCATTGTGTGCATGGCTTAGAGCAAGCGGCCAGCCTCGCAGCCGGGCTCCCCAGTGCCTTGTCACAGCGGCCAGGGTGAGCTAATGGGATTAGCGGGAAGAAGTGCCAGGATCGCCTTCCAGGACACCCCAAACATCTCCCGGCACTCCTCAGCTACCAGCTCCAGAGCACCGCCCCAGGAGTCAGGCAGCGTTGTTTTCCAGTTCACAGGGAGAAGCTAGACACCATGAATTAACTGCAGTAATTTATGACTGTGAAGACAGGGGGGTGGGAAAGAGGGATGGTAGAGTTGGAAAACTCCTTCCACAGACATCTCACTTCAATTGAGAAATCAATGGGAAGGGGTCCAGGCTTCTTTGGATGATGGTCCCAAGATGTTCCCAAGTACACTGAAAACTGGATTGCAAAAGCGCAACCTTTAAACTGCCAATTGAACTGGAGCGATGGTAGGCTGTGATGCCTTGGATAATGGATAGTACCTAGCCAACACAGATACTCCGGGATGTAAACAGAGACACACAACCACATCTATGTGTTTCTGCATGGAGTCAGCTCTGGCAAAAGTATTTTTACTCTGTTGGCTCCGGAAGAGAAGATGAAACAGCTGAAACCTGAGCTGAAAAACCACAACAGCTACTGCAGGCTCTGGAAGTCAATTCTCCACCTTCTAATCAATAAATGCCCCAATAGAATATAATTCATTATTAATTTATTATTTATTATAATTTATTATGGAATTTAACTCAGGGACTACACCTAACAGCAACTGTTCTTGAGGGCGATCAAGCATTTCAGTTTAAGCACACAACTAGATAGAGAAGACAAAACCATGAGGAATGCAATTAACATATCAACAAAGCAAACCTGCCTCACTCTGACGCTCACATTTGAACTAAAGTAGATTTAACTGCAATAGCTGCACGCAGCAAGGATTGTGAGTGAGCAGGGACACCAGTTTACCTGGATGGAAATGCCCCAGGGAGCAGGATTTGGGAGATAATCTCAGAAGGTGAAGATTAGAGTAAAGGGGAGAGCCTGGATCCCACCCCCTCTGCCCCTGGGCCTGCATGCCAGCCTTGAATTCACAGAGGTGAAACATGAGATTAGTAGCTCAAATGGAGCAGTCACTTCTTTGAATTGTTTTGGAAATCAGATCCATAATGGGGCAAAAGGATAAATCAAACGAAAGGAACAGGAGCATCAGAGTATGACAGAAGTATTCCTGAGACACAAGAGGACACTGTCCCCTGGTCTCCGCTCCTAGAGCTGCTCCACCAGGCATGGTGATAAAGAAGGGAAGTACAGGGCTGTGAGGTTCATCTGTTGCTCCTGACAGCTATCAGGAGCTCAAAATAGCAGCTCCCACAATAGGACTCCTGATCATAGGCTGGTAACACATCTTTGTGGTACCTGGCATGGGCTCATCACTGAAAAGTGGCCACATCTCACTCCTGGCTCCATTTCTGTGTCATCCTTCATCAGCCATTCAGGGTCACACGAAATCTCCTCTTGCCTCTGCATCTCTTCATGATGTCTCTTGCCCTCCCTCACTCCTGCAGCTCTTTTCTGTGAGTTGGCTCAGGATGGAAATGTTTACATCTAGTATCTAGGGCCTCCCTGGACATCCCTTTGGTCCTTGACGGGCAACCAAAGCTGTACCCAGTGATATCCAAAGCAGGCCTGGAGACAATGCTGCTGCCAATACAGCTGCAGCTCTGCCAGATAGACACTCCCCTCAATACAGTGTTTTTGGGGGGTGGCCACCAGCTCTCCATCTGAGACCGTTTCCCGCTGAACAGATTGCTGCCGAGGCTGAACACCCTCTGCTCGCCAGACGTTTCATCCAAAACCAGAGCTGTAGCCTGACACAGAGCCCACAATAGCACGCAGAGCTCCTATGCGGCTTAAACGCATTCCCCACCTCCTGCTGCCAACTGGCAGCCGCTTCGGTGGCTGGCTTTAAAACGCAGCTATCAGTTTCTTGGGATCAAGGCTGAGATCGCCGATTCTTTCTACATAGTTCATGTTTTGCATACCGCATATGCTTTTTGTAAGCAAATCACAGCATCACTGCTCAAATGTGTTCCTGCTTCATGGTCCTGGTCCGATTCTACCCACAGGGAAAGGATGGGTCCCTTTGGCTCAAACAAGAGGTAAATCAGGCCTGATTAAGCAATTAATGTGTTAAAATTTACAGTCAAGCTTAAGTCCTAATAAAATGGAAGTCAACCTAAGCCCTAGGCATTGCTGATTGGGGATGGACTTAATCATTTGTGCAAACTCTCTGCTGAACTAGAAAGGCAAGCAGTCAGCAGGTGAAAACTGCAGATGCCAACTTGCAGGAGCAACTTCAGCAATAATCACAACACAGGTTTTGGGGTCTGGTGCTGCCCCCCGCCTCGACTCCTGCTTCTTCTACTGCCTGCACCCTGCAAAACCCAGGTGATCATTCAGTGAAGACTACACAAGAAAAAGGAAAGTGCTGGATTTTAATGATAGACAGATGATATAGCACTGTAGCGTTTTAAGATTATTTCTTTTCAGATTTGGTTTCCACTGTTTTCTGTTTGAGTCTTTAAATATTTCTAGCATTAATGCTTATCTTGCAGCTTGCCCATTGCTTTTAGATCTTGCTGCAGTTCCCTCTGCGACAGTACTTCTGGCTTCATGTAATAATAGTACAACAGATTAAATTTACAATATACTCCAGTGTATTTAAGTATCTGATTGTACAGTTTACATAGGACTGAGTAAGAGCTTTGAAGGGTGTCCACACCAATTCACTAATGTAATCTGACCTAACGTAGAGCCTACAGCAGCGTGGGATGCACTGAGTCTTCATGCAGCCCAACTTGACCAGCATCTTTCTTTCTATGGATTACAGAGGCTGTATAGAAAGATGAGCACCATAATAAGGTACTTCATGTCTCTCTGGGTACACCTGAACATGAGTAAGTACCTGTACAAGTAAAAAGACCCTGTCCACATAAGATGACAAAGGTCTCAACAAGGGTCACCTAGACAGAGCCAGAAAGAGAGACCAAGTCACAGCACACACAAAAATTTGCAAACAACTGACAAAGAATTCACTGTCACTGCTTGCGTTCATTTTCCCCTCTTTAATTTTTTTTTTTTTGTGCTAGCACTATTTACATTTGTCAACCCAGGGTCACCAGCAGCTTTTCACATACTGGAATTGTAACAAAATAATACACCGGCCCTAAACCAAAGAATAGCCAGTGCAAGTTCATGTTTCTCCTCCTTCCCTTTGCTTCTTACTCAGACCCTCCCAATGGCTTTCTTGGTGTTACCTAACTTCACAGCGAGATCCTTCTCTTCTGTCTGGGATATTGTCTTTTACCCCATCTGACAGGCATACTGAAGAGCTAAACATGAAAGCAAAGGAGTGCTTAGTGGCTCCATGTGCAAAGGTCTTACAGTTAATGAAAAAGCACATTCAGAAAAGGCAGAGCACTTCAAGAGTCAAATGTCATCCATTGCTGGGTCTGGCACCACTGCTGCACTGCTGCATTGCTGCAGTATTGGAATGCAGGGCTGCTTTGTACGAGTGATGGAGGTGCTGCTCTCCATAAAGGTTACCCCATTACTGATGTCTGCCACTTCCCACATGCCACAAACTACCTGGGCCTTTTCCAGGCCAATGCAGGATCAGCAACAGGCAGCAGGACTGAGCGCAGCAGGCACTCCCAAGGCAGAGATTCATTAATGGAAGCTCCCCAGAGGGTTGTTTCTTATGGGAGATAGAGTAATGCATAAAAATGTGAAAGGAAAGGAAGAGAGGACCAAAATCTCTGACTTTGCACTGTGATCCCAGAGGGGGTAGTTACAAGGGCTGTATCAGGAGTGATCTCTTTCTCTCTTCTGCTCATGGTGTGACAGCTCCAGTGAATCAAAAGGTTGACTTGCCTCCCAGCATAGTGCCTTTCTGTTGCAGCCTGAAACAGGGAAGAATTTCTCATTGCTTCTGACTTGAAACAGCAGCAGCTTTTCAGGCAGCCCCATGCAAACCAGGCAAAGTAGCTTGCAGCAGCAGAAAAGCAGTAATAATCAGTTTGCAATTCGTTTCTTATCGGCTCGCACTAAACCTGGAGGGGCTGCACGGTATCCATCTCATCCAAACGTATCTCTGCAGTCTGGTTTCTAAATACAAACCATTTCTGCAAGATTCTCCGTCAAAGACCACTTCCCAATGTACTGCCTTTTCTTTGCCAGTCTTTTTCTAAATTACTAGAAATTGCCCAAATCTAAACAATGTTCCCAGCAAATGTCAACAACGAATCCAGGAACTTAGTTTAGCAAACGCTTTGTAACCAGGCTTTAACTTGAATTTACTTAGAGGTATTTAATAAATTAATAGAAAAACTGAACCTTGTGAGATCATGTTGTATATATTTTTACAATATCCAATGTATTAAAAATTCATATTCCAAAGATGGTGTAATTGTGTGGTCATTTCTACCACATCCCATGGATTTATTTGTTTCTTTTTTTTCCCCCCCTTTTTTCCCGTTTTGCTTTAAGAAGGATTTGCATGAGTACACAATGAGAAAGAATCATAAATACAGGACTGATTTTGATACCTGGAGCAAAAATGGGCAAAGGAGAGATGTAGGACAAGGGAAGACAGAGTTCCAAATGCTGCGAGTGTCCCAAGACAAGAGGTAGGAGCATCGCTCTCCCTCCCAATGGCTGTTCCAATAGCAGCCTGCTACACTATACTTATGCTGAGGTCTGTTAGTCCGTTAGATGGGATCACTGGATTACCATTATTTTGGTAACCAAATCTCTAACTGACAACAATGTAAATAGGGGAGTGTACATACAGGCAGTGGGGATTAATAAAAGCAGCAGGGGAAAGGGCATCATAATGTTCAGTGATACTGGAAGACAGCTGTGTAAAGTTAGCATGGGATCAAGGTGTGTGTGGAAGGCCAGACTGATTTATGAAGATTTACCGATTTGAAGAGCAAAAGCAAATAAATGCTGTATTATCTCTGAGATCTGCCAAGTGGAGATGGAGTAGCTTTGGCTCTGTGTGAAGACTGTCCAGACATTTTCTTCACTTACAAAGTGAAAGGCATTTTCTCTTGCTTAAAAAAAAATGTTCTACCATAGCACTAAACAAGTCAGAGCTGTTTATCTAAATAATTTATACCCAGTACTGGGATGGGGAAATGCAGCCAATGTTGCCTAGTTCAGACAACCAAGTGCTTTATACCTTTCTCTTCCAAGGAAAAACTGCTGCTTGCTGCAGCGGGACAACAGAAGCACGAGCAGATGGCTCAGCTGCCGTCACCCCGGCGCGGGCAAGTCCCCCAGCACAGCCGGGGATCTGCACGGCGCCTGAGGAGGCTCTTGTGCCTTCTCCGAAAGGGTCCTGCTTAACGCTTGAATCATGCATGTACAAATTCGCAGCCTGAAACTGGGGTTACGGAGGGCGTTGCTTTAGGGGAGTTGCCTTCATAATGAATGCTAATAGGTGACAGCACGCAGGGAAGAAACATGCTCTAGAAAACTTTGCAGTTAATTAAAAGGTGTATCAATAAATTATTTTTATTATTACATATATCCAATACACCCTCTGTACATACATTAATGCTGGATAAATTATTTGTACATTGTTAAATAAATTGTATTTTGTTCCATACTCATGTTCCAGCTTCACACAGAATAAAATGGAAAGAGTTTTTACTTGGCAGTTATCCCTTAAAGCAAACAGATGAATAATATTCTGTCATACTTTCCAGAGAGCAAAACCCAGTTGCTTGTGCCTCACTTTGAAAATGGGAACATATTGGCTCTGTTTCATAACAATATTTCAGAAATGTGAGGGCTGCATTTCACTTTGCAAAAAGAAGAGAATTGCCCAGACCTGCATGTCACTGTGTAATTTAAGGAAAAGTTCTGTGTAATATAAGCTATTGCTGGTTTGACACCCCTTTAAAGTTGCAGGGCAGCTAGGGTTTAAATGGTTCACTAGAAAAGCATAGGCATAAAATAAAAAATTAGTAATGCTGTCCTTTGACATCATTAAATTTACAGAGTCCCACAGCACTACTGATACACCTGGTTCCTAAAAAAAAAATAATAAAAAAATCAATAAGAAAATGTGACCTGCCTAAGTAACTACTTTACTTAGTCGTTATCTCACATTCCAGACTGATAGCTGGTTTAACAGCCTCGGATCCAGAGACGGATAAAGCACCAAAATTAACGTGAGTTTGGGATGCTGTTTTGCATGGCTTAACACATGGGATGACACCGAGTGGCCCAGACCAGCGCTGAGGCCACATGATGGCCATTCTCCTCTAAAAACGGGACAGACAAAATTCCCTGATTCCCCCCCAAAATCTTACAATTGCCCAAACATATTGGCCTCAGCGTTTCTCAGGGCTGCGTATCGTTGCACTCCCCTCCCCCAGTCACTTCTCGTTAGAGGATTTTGGTGCTGAAAGGAGGCAGGGTTGTGCAGAGACATAAACATCACTGGTGAGAGCTGACATGTGTTTTCTACTAACCTCATCTGGGCAGCGCGGCAGCATCCACAGTTTTTGGAAGCTTAATAAAATACGTCTCTCGTGCAATTAATCCCTTGGCAAGGATGCACCAAAGCAATTACTGCGTGTTTTTCTTTGTCATCATAAGAAAGTTTTACAGTGTCTTTATCAAAATTACTCATTTCGGGGAAGCAAAAGCTGCCTAGAAAAGCTCAGAAATGGTGGCCATGAATTTGATCTAAATATTGACCAAAAATAAATAAATTAGCTGTGATGTTAGCCTCTGAAATTCACTGTTTTTCTCCTCTTAAACACTTTATAACAATCTCTTCCCTACCAAAACTCCTGCAAAGTCAATAGGCATTCCTGCAAGGGAGGGTACGAGCCGGCCGTGCGCTTGCTCAGCAGCTGCAGCTGGTTAGGAAACAGCCCTGGTAACAGCGTTTGGATCTTTCCTGGCAGATTTCATACATCATTATTCAAGATGAACTGCAAATCACATGCTCGTAGTTATGGAAATGGCAGGAAACTTCTTGCACTTATGTTTTGTTTGACAAAGCTATTTTAAGGTTATGTTTGGAAGGTCAGTTCGTCCAAGTTTCTAGATGCAGAGGAAAAAAAATGTAAAATGTTTTTGAAGAGCAGTCAGGCAGGATAAGATTACAAGTGCTAAACATTGCCTCTTCTATCAAACCTTTGTACTGCACAGAAAAAGACACTCCCACCTCCTGGATTCCCTCACGGATCTGCAATGATCTCACACACACGTTCCTTATCCGCCTCTCATCAGGCATTAACCTTCAGATAAGGAGTTTTTGATGGAACAATCATCAGCTTCACCCCATAAATTGGCTGCAGCCGCTCCGCCCTGAGTGATACCAGACCCCACAGGGGCTCAGGCCATCGGTCTGACAGCCCTCAGGAGCCGCTGGACAGGACCAGACTGTATCACATCCACATCCATCTCCCACACAGCAAGAGAGCAACCCTTGGACACTGCACTGGGAAGCTGGACATGAAATAAGACAGACTGGCAAAGGGAAGAGACTTCCTCTTCTAAGTGCCTTGGCCCCATCCCTCAGATTTTTGTCCAAATCCCTGATAACTGGGACCTTTCTGAATGCACTTTTTATGAGCAGACTCGAAGTGTACTATAGCATGCTGCATCTCCATCAGCTGCCCATCACAGCTTGGCGCAGCTCTATTTGTACAAGTGATATGAATTCACCAGATCTGATGAGGCTCCTTCATCATTTGCTTTCATATGCATAAAAAGTATTTAAGTGACCTATTCTGACCAGGAAGCTGATATTCCCCAGAAACCATTCTCCATCTATAGCATTGCCGTACGGGAGAGTCACCACACGCTTGCTTGGTGCTGGATGAGGCTGGCACTTTTCCTCATAGGAATGGGAGAAAAGCACACCCTTCTGCTTCTCAGAGTCTGCCAGGAGGATATACATAGGACTACAAATAGCTCATATCACAAAGGACATACTATAGATTGTATTCAGTCTCTAGTCAGATAAAAATTCCCAATACTAAGGAATTTATTCATTATTTAATCCCATGAAGTTACAGAGGTTGTTCAGATTCACTATGCAATAAAATAAGTTGCAGATTACATTGTGCATCTCCCCCACAAATCTGATTCTTTCCCTCTCATAATATACAGAAAAGTGCACCTCTGTCATATATTAAAAAAAGAAACTTTAAATATGAGAAATACAGTCCAGGTTGAGTCACCTTTCAAACAGCTTGATCTGGACATTAAGGGCTTTATTCCCAAATATTTCACTGCCTCTTTGCAGGCGTAATGGGGCCTCAGAGCGAGTGTTCATGCAACTGACACCACATGAGAAGGTCCCTTTACACCAAAAACGTGGCATAACCAGGCTTTAATGCATAAGGAGCTGTGTCCTCTGAGGAGCATTGGTTTGAGAAAACAGCAGGGACAAGGGTACTTTGAACACCTGTGATTACAAGAGGCTGAGAATAATAACAAGATTTTAAGTAACACCTTTCTGTTTGCCTTACATTAAATCTCTTTTGTTAGATGCCCTTTTTTCAAGGAAAAAGTTCACATTTTAAATTTTTCAATTAGCATTGGTAATGATTCCTATCTCTCTCAGGACTGCTTACTCATTGCCGAGGACTGAAACTGCTCAAGTGTTCAGCAAAGGAGATTTTGCTTGCTACTGTATGACACACACCTGCCTTTGCAACAGGATAGTCAAGTTTTCTAGAATACATAGGAAATAACACACATTCATAAATGAGAACAACAAACCTGAAAACATTTAGTCTAAAGCAAAATACAATATTTGGGGGGAATTAACAGATAGACTATTTCAATAACATGGGAAAGTATCTTCGTTTTCAAGCTATTTTTCCATCCTATGCATTTTTTTTTTCTTTTTCTCCTATGGAAGGGCACCCAAAATTTCTGTTCTCCAGCAATGTGTCTTAAAGACCTGGTTTACTCTCTGATAAAACTATTGCAGATTGCTCTTTGCCCGGGAGGGGCTTCTCACAAAAGGCGATATACTCCTTCCTGGGCCTCAGGACAATACAAATACAGCTTTGAACTATTCCGAACTAATACAAAACTTGTAAGCACCAAGAGTCAATATTGAGCACTACAAAATGAGTTTCAGAACTTCAGCAGCTCACTTTATCTCTCACTAACTCTTTCCTGCTTTACCTTATTTTCTGAAGTCACAGCTTTATTTCTGCTCCTCCCTCCCCTCTCCTTCCTTCTAACATTTAATTTGTCTTATGTGACTCAAATAGGTCTTTCTTCTGGTGACCTAATATTTTAACCTTAAGCATGATGAAAAACAGACTTCACAAATCTGACACTTGAATTAAAATTGAAACACATGCCTCAGCACAAGTTAATTAAAAATAATACGTATGTTAGCTTGTTTAAACTATTATTTGACCAAAACTTTGCACCCATCAATAACTACTATAGCCCACAATTGCTACAAAAATAACAGTAACCACCATAAGCTCAAACTCACTGCAAAAAATAGCTATCTGACTTCTCCTTTTATTTGACAAAAGTTTTCACAGATCCTGCCGAAGCTGCTGAGCCAAATTGCTGAGCTCTACCCAAAGAGATGCTGGAGCACACAGTGTGCGTGATGGCTGTCTGAACACAGGGGCACGGGTACAGACTTCAGCACGCTGGTAACGCAACGCACGAGTCCTGTACCTGCTCAGCATTGTGCATCACTGTTAGATGCCCCAATACTAACTCAGATACCAATAATTAGTTGCAGATAACTAGTTTTACAGGCACGTAGCCTTGTTCCTCTCCATGTGGTAACTTTTGCCCTGAAATGCATATCTGTGGTTCCCTTTGATGAGACAGAGGAGAGGCCAGGCACTACAAAGTAAGGACTGTGGATGGAGAGCAACTACATGGAAAAAGTGATCTGCAATTCCAGACTCTCAGAAAATCTAGCAGAAAACATGTTTTTTTCTAAATGGCCTTTCTAGGAATTATGTCAAGGTAGGAATACAGCGTTTTGTTCTGCTGACAAACAGTCTGGGGGTTGCTGGGTTTATGGGCATAAGACTCGTACTTCGGCTGAGGTAGCTGGTAAGTCCAAAACCGTTTTAAGCAGTTAGTCTTATTGAAATAGTTGGTCAAGTTTAACAACTGTGAAAACATTTAAAGTTCACATAACTTGCAGGTCTATCATAAATTCTGCTCCTGACAGACACACATAAATAGAGGCTCCTCAGCTGGGAATAGCCAGTCTGCTTTAAAGGGTATCATGAGTTATATTAAACTGAGAATGTCTTGTGAAAAAGATTGCTTTTGAGATAAGAAACTCATTCTTAAGGCAACAAACATAAGTAAAAATATGCTTCAGTGAAAAGTAAGATCTATCCATCCATTCCCTAATGGTAATCGGATAAGGCACAGGGAACTTGTTTGTTTTCTTTAAAAGCATTTTGCTTCTCTGCGTAGGTTGCACAGACCACTGTGAAGCAACCACACTTCAGTAACCAGGCTGGGGACCAAAAGATTCGTTATTTCCGTTAGCCTTGAGAAGAATGCCTAGCCCTAAATTCCAAAAATCCTGATTTGAAGGAAGAACTGTGTAAAAATGGCAGCCTTCTACTCAGAAATGAGCCAAATCCCTTCTAAAATTTTTGTTCTTGGAAAGACAGGCAGTCACTGCCTTTTCCTCCTGCTGCCCCAACAGAGTGAATACGTTGCAACACGCCTTCTTCCCTATTTTCTGGCAGCAGCATTAAAAGAATTATTAAGTAAATTCTGACCTCCAATTTTTCTTATTTCTTGTTGTGGTAAATAAAGATGGAAACATCTAATTTTGCAAGGCCAACCAGTTTGAAACACTACAAGCTTAAAGTGTTTGAGTAACTCAGCGAAAAGCCCAGCTTGTTTGCAGCAAGGTGTTGGTAGAAAACATGTAAGCTAATGCCACTTTGCAGCTCATTTACAGCCAATAATTGGTATTCAAGGTGAAAAAAACACTTTCCTCCCCCATGACCAGCACCATGTTTTTTATGATTCAAGTGGCAGAAGAAGGAAAAGGTACCTACTTTTCTGGACTTGTCCGAGTTTGCAGGATACGCAATTTATTGCTATTTACCAACAACAACCAAAAAAACCCCTATCCCAATTGTTTTACTTAGTTTTATTTTATTATTCCACTGTGTCAGCAATTGAGAAGAGTAATTCGTTCGAATTTTGCATTAGCAGTAATTATTCTAATTTGCCACTGTGAAGAGATGACAAATTTCTAAGACATTTTACACGTGATTACTTGTGTACTTGGATGCAAACTATGCTCAAGGTACTCATTAACATAGGCTGCACCATTCCTCAGTAAGAAAGCCCAGCTGTGTCTGCCAGACTTCCTATCTGTCTGCATGGCGCGATGGGCTGAGCTAACTGACACCAAAATTTTAGCTGTAATTAATTGGTATTGATAAGGTTATATGCATGTTATGTATTATATGAATACATTCCCTCACTGGAAAAATATTATTTAAGATAACAGAACTGTTTCTAGAACCTTGTTTTAAAAAAGTCTGTCCTGGCATACTTTTACAGTTGTACTTTATCAAATCTAAAAGCTGTTTTTTATCTTTGAATAGGTGAAATGCTGGTTCGTATCAATACTAACTCTTATCGTGGTCTGGTAATATAAAACATGGATTTTACAGCTGCATAAAAAATTAAATGAGGATTAAGCCAAACATCATTTAAAAAGGCATGCACACATACCATCCATGCAGCAAAGCGATTTACACACAGTGTGTGTGAGATTAAAATCAAAGGAAACACTGGTATTTATATACCATTGCTCCTTTTATCCAGCTGAAGAACTTTATTTTGGCAAGACCATGATTGCCCATTTTGTGTCACAAAAACACCTTATATGCCAAGGATAGAGTAACATTCCTGTGTTATTCATACTGAAGCAAAATATGGAGTGGCTCCACAGAAACCCATGGAGTTCCTCTGGGTTTATCCCCATACAGCTGAGATCAGACGCTGAAACAGTTGCAGCTCCTGATGCCAGCAAGTGCTCTAAACATAGCTCCCAAAACAAAGCAAACTTTCTCCAGATAATTCCTTCACATTTATGGTTGCTAGAATAATATTTTCTCTCATCATCTTTTGTGCCTTTCAAATTTGCAAAAGACAGTACACTCACAGAGGGTCAAATCCTCATCTGCTACTTGTGCCTGGGCTAATTTGCATCTGTTGAGGAGGAAAAACCGACACCACCAAATTTTAAATAAATGCTAAAAAATTACCACGAGAAGCAGGAGTCAGATGAGATTTCTGAAACTGGCATAGCTGCAAACAATACAGAAGAGGCTTATACTCTTAAGTTTTTAAGTCAACGATTATGAGATTCTGCTATAATTCATTTTTGTTTCTCACAAGACAGAAACAGTAGAACTGTCAACAATAACACAGAGTAAATGCATTTATTTATTTATCATATAAATACAACAAAATAGTTCCTATTCCAAAAGTAACTAAAGAAGACATTAGGTAGCACCTACTAAAACCAGATCTGTTAAATATAGGCAGGTCGAGACGGCTTGCATCCAAGAATTGTAAAAGACAATGCCTCCATGATCTCTTCATGGCTGTTGACTTAACCGACGGCCTGGCAGCCCTTGCATTGCCAGTATTCACACACATCGTGGAAAGACCCAAGTGGCTTCACATCTGCCGGCCTTACACCATCCAAGACAAAACAGTGGAATGGCTGAAATGAAGCCCAAACAACACAGGATTTGAGGCAGTAACAGAGCTGGTGGCGATTCCCAGGAGCTTATGGAAAAGAGACCTCTCATTCGTGCTTTGGAGAAGTCAAGAGTTGGGTTGTAAAGATAACAACGTTTGTATATTTAGAATCTTAGAAAGGCATTTGACTTGACACAGCAAAAGCATGTTCAGAAGTTAAAGACAGATAAAATCAACGTGACGCTTTTTTTTTTTTTCCCAAGCATGTGTCCTAATTAATTCAAAAACCACCGGATTTGGAATATAACACGATTGAGGGAAGTACTACAACCTGTGCTGTCCCTAGAATGGTTAGATGGAGGATTGCATCGGTCTCTTCTCACCTCTAAAACCTCCAAATCTCTAAACTAGCTGCGAACCTTGAAAGGAGGTCGGCTTGCTAAGTGTTCTTGGTGCTAATTGCTGGGCAGAACTGTGGCAAAAGAATGTGCCCATTCATCTCCAGCAAAATCAGGACTGAGAGAAAAATTATTTATTTAAAGTAAATTTATTGACATGAGAAATTTGCCTGGAAAACTATGGCAGCGTAACATTTGCAATTAACTTTTGCTTAACATGGATCTTTGTTGGCTCAGGCATCAATAATAGTATCCAACTAATAACAGGTCAGATGATAACTGCTTTCCTTCCCCACCAAGGTACCCACACATATTTTCCTGTTAACAAGATCAATAAACTTGACACATTCTGAAATCGATGATTAACTCCTTTTACAGTATTTGAAGTTGCCCAGGGTTATTGCTTTGAACGGCCAAAGCTAGAGCGTTATGCGTGTTTCTAATTATCAGGATAAATAATGTAACACCTTATAATCTTCTTCCTCACACTTAATGATTTTGTGATGAAGTAACACAAATTGCGATTGAGTAGGTAACTACATACAGACGGGCTGCGCAATGATGTTATCTTTACAGGAAAACTCATTCTGAAAGTTTTACACCGTATTGCAGTAGTAAAAGCAGCTCGGGTCAATACAGGTTTATTCCTGCTTTTAATGTTTTTACTAGACTGAATAAACACTTGCCCCAAGACTGAAACCACTGGTTCTCCTAAAGGCTGCGGAAGCCCAGGGTAAACTCTTAAGTTGAGCTCGGTGTGATTAACACGTCCTTGCAACAAGGAGCCGCACTGTTAGTTCAGGGTGAGGATTGTTCCCTCCAGCTTCACGTGGGCTTTCACAGCCCCTTCGTCACAGAGCTCTTGCTCACAACACTCCTGATGTTGGCTGATTACAGTGTGACTGCCAATGGCAGTGGGTGGCCCTTTTAAATTGCCGATTTTCAGGTGGTCTTCACAAAAGAGACCCACTTGAGAGTGGGGATGCCTGAAGCATGCCTGTACTCATCCTCACCCTGGAGCAGAGGAGCTTGCTCCCAGCAGACACATCAGGCCAGCCCAAGGGAGGTAGGACACTATTCAAGGTGGAAGGAGAAACACCCCATAATCACTGAACCATTTATGAAATCAGGAGATCTAAAGATACACGGTGGGTGATTAAGGAAGGAAATTTTGCGGCTGCCCAGCTCCTGGCTGGGACAGCGATTCTGAGGTACAAGCAGCGGTCCAGCACACGGCTCCGGCTCCCAGTCCTGGGATGTCTCCTTAGGGGAAAAAGCAAAGGCTTGGTACTGAGTCCAAATGAAGGGGGAGGAGAAGCATAAAGTGCCCATAGCAAGCAGGGCAGGAAGAAGGGAGCTACATATGGACAGAGACAACTTTCATGTGGGTGAAAGAGAGCCTAGGACAGGAAACAAATCTGTCGCACGGAGGCCACAGACACTGCCTCTCCCCCTTCCAGTACCCACACTTTGTTTGCAGTACTGTAATTATTATTATAATTGTTACTATTTTTCATTCTCTTGAATAATTTCTACAACAAGCAACTGGAGCTTTCACTACCTTAATGTTTCAAATGCTTCATCTTAATTCACTTTTCAGCCTGTTGGTAGTGTGGCTGGCAGCTAGCTGATAAAACAAAAACCTGCCTGAAGTTGTGCCTGGAGTTGAGCCATTGCATGCCATTATAATCTGATGAACCTCCAAGAGATCCCTCATTGCTCCTCCTTTTCTTGGTTCCCCATCAATACAAACTGAAAATAGCAGAAGAGGATTTGTTTAAGGAATATCAACAGCAGCTGGCCACTAAAGTAAAAGAAGAGCAAAATGAGAAAGAGATTGAGATGTGCCCACTGAGATTTTACTACTTGGTTATGCAGGGTATTTTATTACAACCACAGAACCATTACAGGCCTTTAAATAGGATTTCCCTTACAATTAAAGGACTTACAGTGTAAAGGAGTCTCACTGTACCTTGGAGATGACTTCAGACATTAACTGGTTTCTGAAATGTTTGACTATTTCTTTATTTCATCCCTTACACCTGATCAACTCCCATGGCTGTGCGAACTGCCAGAAGCCCAAGAAAGTGCTGTAAGAACATTTGACCACCAGAAGTTGCAGGTTTTTAAGTAAAACAAGACCATACAAGACTTTTAAATGTGCTTGCTCCATGTGACACAAGTTCAACTTTTTCAGAAAATCACGGAGATGACTGATTCACAATTTCATTTGGCAGTTTTCTGACTTAGTTACATTTAACTCATTCCACGACAGCTAGGAATCATTTTATACATGACACAATTATGTCCCTTTTTCCCTCCTACATACAAAGACCTTTACACCCATCTCCCCAGAAACAACACCTATACACATTGGGCAATAGTGCTAATGAGACAACAGCCAAACAACAGAAACTCAAGTAATGTATTCTCCTGCAACACCAAAATCTTACCTTGACTGTCATCCCACCGCAGGCTGGTGGGGAAGGAAATCAAGGAGGCTGGTCTCCAGACTTGTAGCTTTTTGATGTGGTTTTTTTTTTAACTGCTTAAGATAGCCCAGCAAACCTTGAAAATATAATAGAAAGCTCCAAAAGCCTGGGACTAGGAGGCAGGAGGCTCTGGCACTTGGGCTACAATGTAAAACACACCACAAACAATAGCATTCGTCTCTATTTTAGCAACAATTATATGAAAAGCCATTGAAGAAGGTACTGCGTTGTACATATATGCAAATAAAACAACAGACCAATAATCTGTGCCAGAAACTTTAAGATACTGTGTTGTCTGAGCATAACACAAATCAGGTCTAATCCCATGCAAATCAGAGACACTCTAAACCATAATTTTTTATTTGCCCTTTTTGAGGACAAGACATATATTCAGGGCAAGTCCTTTCTGAAATAAAGCAGTACAAAGACAGGCTCTGTTTAGCCAGTAATGTAACCTGACCCGGCCCAGGAAGAGTGAAATTAATTGTAATATTGTCAGATCTTGCCTCACAGCCTTGGGGCTCAAAGAAATCCTTGTAAGTCATTTAAATTGCTCTTATGATTGGAGCTAAATGAGAATTTTTTTGATGAAAATTGTCTTAGAGAGAAAACATCTTCTGAAAACTGGAATGTTCCACAAAAACACAGTGATCTGGACAAAACTGCTGCTGCAATCTTTAAGCAGCTCCAGAAAGAATTTTTGGGTTGGCTTCAAAACAGCTGTTACCTGGAATGACCACCTGAAATATGGGAAAACCAGGTTATACCTCTGCTCTAAAGCAAAGCCAGCGTCTTCCTCCTCTCAAGTGAGTATATGCTGGGCTAGGGGCTATGCAATATTTATTTTCTGAGAAAAATGCCTAATGGTCTCAGCTTCATTTCCACATGAAATAAAACAAAATATTGAAGGCTCAATATTTTTAATCAAATCTGATACTTTTTTCCAAACAGTCTTAGCTGTAAGCCTTAATGTGGAGCTTAGTAGCACAGGTCCTCTGTCCTGGGGAGGATTGAACTCCTACCCAGACAACTTCTGCCACGGAGTTCAGTGGGAAAAAGGCCTCCGTGTGACATTAAGGTTATATGGCATTAACAGGAACAATACTTGGCAGGTCTAACTATTTGGTTTAACTCACAAGACTCAGTTTATTGCTAGTCAGACACAGATTGCCATTTGTGTGTAATGATCTTTTTTTTTTTTTTTTTCAACAGTTAAAGAATATCGCCATAAACACAATACCCTGAAGGCTGCAGGAGATGATCAGAGCAAGTAATGCAACTTTTCAGCCTTTTCTGACTTTTTTCCTTTCTGTTGCCAAACAGAAGAAGCTTCAAAATAATCCTCACTTTGTTCTTTTTTAAACAAATCAGGAAAATACGCACAGTCTCTAACTCACAATCAAATTATATAATTACAGGATTTCTTTAAGTGTTTGTATAAACACTGTCAATTGAGATCACCAATTAGAGAAAGGAAAATCTATCCTCTACCCACACTTTAGATATCAGCCCCTCCAGGCTCCTGAGTGGAATTTGAAATACTCCTAGATCCACAGTGTTAAAAAATGACAATAAGGTATCTCAGTCTAGTTTACAATGACAGCGTAAATTCAACTTTCAGTGTTATCCTCAGCATTTATCAAACATGGTCAAACAAGCTCAGTACAACAGGACTAATGCAGTAAGGCTAAACTAACATGCTAAAAAGTAGCTAAATCTAAAAAGGCACAAGACCTGATCCAGTATTTCCAAAATGCTGAAATCTGAGTACTTCCTAAGCAAATAAAAGCGATTTCATCTTTTCATCTTCACTTCCACCAGGGATTGTAATACATGCACAGTCCACACTGCCTGCCTCCTTCTGACCTCTGTGGGCATGCTGAGAAACCCTTTCACTGTATAAAATGCACCGTATGTACTTTTTCCCCCTCTGTTTGGATGTGCAGTGGAATTAGCACAAGAATTCTGTTACCACTTCTTGAAGAAGGTCACCACGCAGAGCTGAGAACTGATTTTGCCAAGAAATGAAATAGCAGTGCTTGTGTTCCCATCCTTAGGTACCATGGAGCAGTTGCTGAAGTGAGCTCAGTGTAGCAGGACGCTGCACTAAGCTGCCTGCTTGTGCTTGAAAAAGATGTGGTGAGAAGGCAATGGTGCTGCTCGTAAGCAGACAAGTTGGCTTCAGGACAAGGGAAATAAAATGCTGGGGTCGAGTTTTCAACTCCCCCAGCTTCCGGGGGTCTTGCTACAAATCCGGTGTGCAATGTCAGGGGTTACTGACTATGCAACTGGGTTGTATTAAAGCCTTGTAGAAATAAAAGTACACATACTCTTCAAATACTGGCTGTAGCATTCCACAAAGGCCATTTCTATACCAAACATTCATTTGCATATGTAGTTGCTATGGGTGATCCTGTGCAGAATGAAAACAAATCCAGTTCTTAATAGTACATTGTCTTTTCCCTTGAATTATAAAAATGCATTGGAGAACTCTGGCTCCCAGTGTCCAAGTTGTAATGTACTTTACTCATTTTTCCCTCCACGCTTAAAGAAATATTGACATCAGTGTAATTTGTTTTCAGATAATACAACTATGTCTCCACATTGTGTCATACCTTTCCTTCGTGCTGCACGAAGACAGAAGGGCTTTCTGTTTGCACTACAGGCAGATAAGGGTGGAACACTTCAGCTAAAATTTGTAAAAATGTTTATCAGATACCCTTTCAAAAGTGGAAAGCACTTTCTAAGGTCAATCTTGATCCAAACTACAGGCCAGTTTCTTTTCTGTATGTTTACCACTGCACAACAAAATACAATATAACCCACTTCATTAGTAAGAGCTGGGATAAGAGCTCTGTAGCAAAGAACTCAGATTTTTGCAGCATTGCTCACATGAAAACCAGTGGACAATGCATGGCCATAGCAGACAAGAACAATAATCCAGTGGCACAGGTTTTGGCCTGCACCTCCAGAGACAGAGGTCAAGTCTCTGTTTCGTTACGGGCTACACATGCAATAGCTTGGGCAAACCACCACAGGGTGTCAAACCCATACAAAGTGACCAGGGTGACTTTAGCTGCATCTGAAGTAGCACAAATAGCTACAGTTAAGGCAACCGAAACACACCTTTCATCTTACTCTGGCTCAGTTTCCCATATGTGGTCTGGAAGATAAGAGGAGATAAAGAGGCAAAGGATCCTGGGATTCTCAGATAATGTGTATATTTAGCTATGTAAGTACCCTGAGGTAGATAAAATGCACTAGAATACTGTCTATAACCAATTCATTTAATACAAGACACAAACATGGCTTCCTAAATTCTGCACCACATTTACACAGACTTTTATTTATTTTTGCTGGCTCAGGAAAAGTCCAAGAGCATGGCCCCTCCTAAACCGTACACCCTGGTGCTTCAGCAGTCACCTTACTGCCCACAACCCTACAGGAATTTCACAAAGAAAATCGCAGCAGAATAACCAGAACATGGCAAAAGGTGAGACAGTGGCATAACAGATAACTGTGCACCAGATCAAAGACCCAGTGAAGAGGACAAGTCCATCTCCCCCTGGAAACATTTCAATTCCATGACTGGCATGCGCACAGCAGATAATCTGACTCTCAGACCCTGGCAAAACCAAGGGGAGTATTATTTTCACTCGAATGAAGTAATCCAACAGAATGTAACGTGGTTTCTGTCCGCATCAGCCGCTCAGACTTCATCCTCATACCACGTGATTTTTTTTCACAAATATATTTATGTTGGCCTCCACATAGAATATCCCACTTCAAGTTTGCATCTCAGATCTTATATGGCATGTGTACAAGCTGTTGCACCAACATGCAGTGCGGCTGAGACTCGTGGGGCTCGCCTGCAGTCCTCATTCAGAATTTCCACCATCACTAAGCAACACTGAGGTAGTTTCTGTGTTATACATATATATATAGTTATACATATACATATATGTTATACAGTGTTATACATATACATATAGTTATACAGCTATATACACAGTTATAACACAGTTATATGTTACAGTACTGGAAATCAAGATACCTCCATCACCAAGCTCCTGGGGGTCAAGCCTGGTGCCCAGTCTGGGTGCAGGAGCCCTAGGGTGCTGGGGGCTGGCTGTGGGCAACAGCAGGGAGGTCGGTCTCAGGGTGCTGCTGGAGTGGCGCTCTGGTGAATCTACTTTTGCCTCCTTATCGGCATTTTTTCTTCTATAAAATGTAGCTTCTATGGCCAAAAGGGGAAAGTCTCTCTGTTACTCTTTGAAATCCACAATCAAATACACAGTTGGCCAAGTCTCACCTGGATGCTGGCCAGTGGTTATGCGTTTTCTCATTGAAGGAACCATGCTGACATCCAGCCACATAGAGCCACTGTATAAAAGATCTGTTTTAGTAAAAAACCCACATGTGTTTAACTAAAAAAAAAAATAAAATCTTAATCACTGAAAAAGAGGATGGGAAAATCCTGTGGGGTTTGTGGTTTCACAAGCCTTGCAAGCTATTTCCGGGAATCACAAACTCCATTTGATTTTATGAATCAAATGCCCCTTAAAATTAGAGCCCTCTCCTTTCCTCTTCTCATCCTCTCTTCTCCTCATTCCCAGTGGTTAAATAAAGAACAAAAAAATACCATATTTAGGTTATATATATATAGAAAAGGCTCTATTAAGAATAAAATGACTATTCAAGAGCCATACTGACACAAGGACTATATATGCTCTACTCAGGAGGTGCCAGTCCATGGTATACACATCCAATCTGGTTTACATTCATGCCATTGTCTCTCTGTTGCACAGTAACTGCTGCACATCCAAGTGCAGTAATATTGATGATCTACTAATTTTTCTCCTTTAAAACCTAAACCACCATGTCTTATGAACTTACAGAATACTTCCAAAAGGTGCTATGCTATTCTTCCAATGTTTCCACTGTAATAAAGTCAAAAGTCTACGTTGCTGAGTGAAATATTTCACCTGCAGATTAAGCCTTTTTGAAATGTACTCACAACACAATAAATTGCGTGTGGTTTTTCTACAGCTCCAACACAGAATATACAGAGCGTTTTCCTGAACTCTTCCCACAGGACTATACTCCAGCAGGGTTTGTGTAGCTCATTTTCAGACTGGACCATGTAAAATGGCATTTTTGCTTTCTTTCCCACTGTAGCTCTTGTAGCAGTACTCAAACAGAGTGCAAGTGTGCTCCACCTCCTCTAATTTCAGTGACTTGTGCCTAGGATTTCTCCTGGAGTGGGAAAAGTTCAGGGCAAGCACAGGGCCATAGCTCCAGGTAGTGGAACCAATACAGAATGAGAAGAAAAAGACAGTAATAATAGAAAAGATTGGGCAAACAACCGTTTTCCAGGCTAAAGTATCTCTATTGTTATATTAAATTCTCTCATCTTCAGGAATCTGCTGTGCTCTGACCTTTGCCCTTTCTGATTTCGATCTCTGTAGCAACCGGAGAGACCTGAGGTTAAGATATACACTTCTACATCCTTAAAGGACCAAACCTTGCCACGGATGATGGATAAAAGGTGAGTTTCGAAGTGATGTGAAGCATGGGAACGTCAAAAATAATGTTAAAGTTATGGTCTTTCAGGAAACTTTTAGAAGAGATGGCTACAGCCATGTGTGTACAATATATATACATACAGAGAAATATACAATGCACAAGTATACACGGACACATGCTGGAAAATAGTTAACTAGCAAAATGCTAGTTAAGCTAGTTTGATCTGCCACAAATTATTCAATTTATTAAATTTGAGTTTGCATTCATAAATTCCATGGAAAAAAGAATGGGCTAGATTAGCTGATGGTGGCATTTTACACTGAGAGCCAGCAGGACCTGACTCACCTGCCAGAAGAGCCTCCCCCCCCGCCCCGCCGACTCCTGCCTGTTGTGGAGGTGCCCTTGACACATCCACTTAATGGAAACTATTCCTGTAGTCTGAAAGCCAGAGCCAGTGTGGCCGCCCAACTCCTGGGCATGCATCCGGACTGCGGGACAGAGGCGTTGGCACTCTCCCCACAGCTCACTGAGCTGCTTGTAGCTGGCGCTGTATCTGTAGCACCTTCCGGCAAAATGAAAGATAAAATAGTGATTTATTTATAAAGCAGGAGCATGGGTTGTTTTGTTTTGTTTTTTTTTTAAACAAAAGAAGCTTCTTCAAGCTATGTCAGAGACGCAGAGCAGCAGAGCACATTAATGGAATGTAACTCCACGGCCTCGCAGATAAGGGCTTTAACGCTGACCTTTACCAAACACAAGAGAGTGAACAGAAGGACATTCAGGTCAGCCAGTGCTTTACACTGCAGCAATACCTTGGGTTCTTGATTTTGTCATGGACTGTAGTGGTATGTTTCTGCTGGAGTTTCATTCACTTCAAACTCATTTGCACATCAGACATTTGGCTCTAGCTAACTATAACAGTGCTTAAGGAAAGCAGAAAGAATAAGGATATAACACACATGTGAATTATTATGTTATCGAGCACTGCCTGTCTTCTTTTACAGAAGTCATCCATTTAACCTTCTTATTTTTAAGCTACAGTTGGCCCATCTATTTTTCTGCCATCACATCAGTGCAGAACTCTGCACCTATAAATTATGCAAAGAAAAAGTGCTGAGCATATGGATTTTTTTAAAAACACGATCCTCAAATTAAATCCTTAAATGAACAGAACCTTCCACTCATGGTGGATTGATAAAGACAACATGGGAAAAGCACACCCACTGGGCAAGGCTGCTACTTGCCATCGATGTTGTTCATTGCCTTATCATAGGAGAAGAAACTCATGCTGATAAGGCACAAACACTATCCAAGTACGAGTTTTCATTTCCACAACATCCTTCAAAGTGCTTTCCACATTTAGCCTTCATTTAACCACTGTAAAATAGTATATGTCCCTATGATGATGTACAATAAGTGTCCATTTGCTCGGAGCAACACCAGCGGTCAGCCTGCACAGCAGGGAAAGAGACATAGGTTCCCGTGAATGTATTTTGGGCAACTGAAATCAGCTGAACCCACGGACCCACAGCGAGTTTAGCCAAAGCGCCAGGACCAACGCCCTAACTTTTGAGAAAATGGCAGGAAGATATTTTCTGACCCAGCTTCCAGGACTGTTCCAAGAAAGTGTTTCCCCATAGGACTCCCATGAGTCTCAAACAATGGGGAGGGAGGTCGACCATGAAGTACATCTATCACTCTGGAACTTGAAAATTGAGGCTGGCATAGATGGGGTTGGTTTTCACAGATAAAAGCAGGTATTTCTCAGGACTATACCTATTGCTTATCTAACAGCAGTAAGCAGTCTCCATAGGCATCAAGACTATGAAACAATGTAATAGTCTGAGGGCTGATGCATCCAAAGGGTCTCACAGGGAGCAGGTTCCAAGTTCTCTTCATATTTGAAGAAATTTGCATTCAAAATACCAGAAAAATGAGTTATTAATCTCTAGAACAGCTTAAATAAACTTGTTTTCAGGCAAGAAAATTTAGCAGAGCTGTACAAAATGTTCTGTTCCCCTGTGCTGAACAGTACTGCTGCCTTTAGCCAGTACTTCTTCAAATGCTTTTTTGTGACCCTTACCTATGTAATGTGGGCTCACTCTTACCCCAGACACTTCCGCCAAATTTTCATTAATTTCATAGCTAGGAATTTGTTTGCCAACTTTTATGGGGAGAAGGCTATGCATGCACAGGCTCTACAATACTCAAGATATTGTTTGCAGGGAAAGAACAGCAAACAGCAAGGAACAGATTTTGGGCCCTTTCACTCTTGCGTTCCACAACATGAAATTTCTCTTTGCAATTTCACTTCATACTGCTTCACACTGGGTTAGTGCCTAACCCAGTGCTGCTATCCGTAAGGTTCTTGCACTCGTGCAACTGGCGGCAGATATGAACTAGGTTCAAGATAATGTATGCTGACCTTTTTTTTTACTCTAATTCAGTATGAGTTCTAAGTTTATAATTTCTTTGTCATAAACTCCTTCCTGGTTCTCTTATTTCATAGATGAAATCTGGTTAGCTTCTACAGGAATGTAAACGTTCTCCATTCAGCAAAATGGAGATCCCTCTGTACGTTTCCTTCAATATGTTTCTCTCCAATGTTTAGTACAACATGACCTCTTACTAGACAGAGCCCACAACCTCCCAGGGTAATGCTTTGCATGCAGAATAAGACAGGGCCATGTTAAGCTAGAAGAAGGGTGCTTAGCTCAGGCAGAGTGTAATGCTCTTAGTCTCCAAACTAGCACGCATGACACTAGTTTGTTTTTTGACTCATGGTCTGGATGATGCCGCGTAGACATCACTTTAGAGTTCAGCCCAATGCTCATTGAATTAGAGGGACCATTTGCTGTTACTTCTCTGTAACTGGGTGAGGCTTTTAGCTACTTAAGTTGCGGTCTTTTTTTGCATGGGGACAAAAAAAACCCAAAACCATGTCAGAAAGAAGAATGGGAAAAAGGTTCCCCAATCTATGTTGTTTTAAAAAAGTGAGGCAATCCTGAATGGCCTAGACAGTGAAATTCCAGCACAGCTCTCTGCTTTCTGTGCTCACACTGCTCTCCCATGGGTTTCTGACCACCAAGGACATGTTGCTTAACCTTATAAATTTCAGAAACCTCAAACTAGGTGGAAGCAGACAAAAAATAAACATCTTCTCAACTCATTATTTAAGTCTCCAAACTGCTAAAGAGCACAACAGCCCCCACTTCCCACAGCACCATGAAGCTTTCCTTCCCAGAACACTGCAACCACAAAACGGAGCCAAAGTCTGAGCAAAGAACTCCCTTTCTAAAACAAACTCAGTAACTTCATGTCAGGTACCTTCAAATGGGAAGACAAAAACACATTTTACGATGTTCCATTAGAGGGCATCCTAGCATGTCCTTCTGTGGTCAGATGCTTCCCCTAATTTATATCCTCTGCAATACTTTGTGAACAATCGTCTATAAGGACAGTCAGGAACATGCACATCAGCAAGCTTCTGCATCCCTTGTAATTGTATTAAGTTTCACTTTATGTTTTAGTTGGTCCTGTACTTCTCTTTTAATGGTGCAAGTACCCTCACCAGGAGAGGCAGGTTTTCAGTATTGTTCCATGCATGTAAGATGTGAATAAGCTGGACACACTATCACAAAATTAATTTCAAACTTCAGAACAGTTGGAGATCACACTTGAAAGCAGTAAGGGACTACAAAAGGTGAGCAAGTTTGACCATGTATCTTGAAACTAGAGGGAAAGATAAATGTACATTCTCAAAAGCTACCAAAGACAGAAGCTCCACTTCCAAAATGCAACAACGTGGCAACTGCTCAGATCCAGCAGCACAGACCCAACAGCAGGAACCAAACGTGAGCTCCAGGATACATGGAGCTGTTGTAAAAACAGCCACTACCTCCACCCATGTATTTGATCTTTAAAAACTCAGTTTTAAGACAGTTTACAAATACAGGTACAGATAGATACTGATACAGTTTACAACCATCAGTCCTGTTAAAATCAATAAGTTATCCCCAGGTAGTAAAACCTACTTATAGTGATAAATATTTTCTGATTGGGCTGTGACGTATATGAAGATCAGTTTCTACTTATACCTGTAGGTACACTGAAATAATTTCAAAGACTGAAGGCACCAGGGGATCTAAAGCTAATAATATTGGAAATTAAGAAGTCTAGGCTAAGAAATAGGAGTTGACATGATAACATGAAAATATATCTATGAGACAGATAATTCAGTTGTAATAAATTACCATACTATCTGACTTAAAGAGGAATGTAAAAGTGCTCCTGTCACACAAAATGAAAAATGAACTTCTGACTGCTGAAATGCAAGATTAATGCAACGACAAAACAGACATGAAACAACTTACGATGATCCTGGACTTGCTGTTGGCGGGGGACCTGGAAAAGTGACAGAAATAAAACAGCGTGATGAGTTATGTTGAGGTAGCAAGCATGAAGCTTTTGAAAACCTTTTAAAAGAGTAAGTAACAGTCTGTCATGTTGGATGTGGTTTATGTAGTTTAACAGACAAGCCACAGTTTCTCAGTACCAAAGACAAGACTGTATCCTGTAGCAGTTATTGTCTGCAAAATGCCATAGACGAGAACAATAAACAGGTGAGGCACTCATTCTGCAATTCAGCTGTGTCTAAGGCCATCACAGAAAAGGTTACAGCAAACCACAGGAGGCTTTTACAAAAGCATGTTGTAACTACAACTGGGACAACACAGCACCATTTCCCCCATCAATCTTCATTATTTATCAGGGAATTTATCCTGAGCCTGATTCAGATGCATTGATCAAATTCGTTTTGACCTCAGCGGGCTTTGGCTGAGAGGGTTTCATTGTTATTGCCCTTGGTGCTTATATTTTGGCAGCTACTGGAAGGGCCGAGCAGGCTGGAGTGCATGTTCACTGGTGCAGCAAAGATTGAATAGTCAGATGCAGCAGATTTCAGGGAAGTTCTTACTAATGAGTATTTGCTCTAGAAACTGAATTGTGACATTAAATATTGCTCCAGTCAGAAAAAAGAAAAACACTCACTGTTTTCTACAGCAGCATCTATAAAAGTATCATTGCTCAGATAAAAATCTCCTACATTTCAGATACAGGCTAAAGGACAACTGCCTCATCAGAGAACATCTAATGATTAATTTCTTATTAGAATCTAGAAAATGTGGGAGATTTATGAAAAAAGACTATGAAACTCATCACATACATCATTCATTCTGTATTTGTCCAGTTCCTAAGAGGATTATACTCTGTGCAAACATCTTCATCTCAGTGAATTATTTCCCTTTGAAACATGGAGGAGGAGAAGACGCACAAAACCTGTTTCTTGTTTAGAATCTTCTCAGTCGTAAGACCGGCTTTTAAGGCAATTATCTCAATATAAACTTTGAAGAAGAAGTGTTTATTTTACCTGACAGGTGTGTGTGTGTATATATATTTACAAATCACTAACATGCCTCCAATCTGTACCCCAAGCTGAAATTTCTCACTTACTAGATGCAAAGGAGGTCACTCAGGTACTTGACAAAAAAATTTTTTTTCTTGTCTTGTCTGAATCCACTCAGGTAGCATACTAATGAACATTGCTGTTTAGTGACCCCTGTGTTTCAGTCCTGCTTCCAGTAGGCTTTTACTATGTAAAAGCCACCATTACAGCTGGCAACACAGGCATCTTAGCTGAGCAAAGAGCAAACAGGCAGAGAGGATAAGCTGCCATCCCAGAGATGCTCCCAGAAATAGGCTGAATCAGACCAGCTGATACTACTACACCAGTGCGTTCATTTCCAGTGGATAAACACACCTTTCACCAGAGCTTTTTTTTTAAGTAACAGTTTGAACAGCTTAAAAGGAGAAAACTTACCAAACTTCACAAACAGCACACCAGTTGTAGAAACAGTCTTTCTGCCGTTAGTCGCAACACACTGGAAGTAGCCAGTATCTGTAGTGTCAAGGTTCCTTATTCGCAGTCGAGACCCATAGCTTGTGGCACGGAAGGAGATCCTCCGGGGTTCTTGGACAACTGGAGCATCATTTTTCAGCCAACGGACCGTCGGAGGAGGGTTGCCAGAGACTTTACAGTGCAGCTCTGCAGTCTGGCCAAGGGTGGTAGTTATGTTATTCATAGGTTCATCAAGCGTCAAGAAGTAGTCTGTTACATAAAAAGAAAAAAGGGTGAATAAGAACACCAGCTCAGGAAATTTTAAAGAAAGCTCATGCTTGTCTTTGAAAGGGAAACAAAGGAAGTGGCTACCAGGTTTAGCAGAAAACAATACTACTTGTTAATTGATATTTCAGGGTCACACAGGTCCCACATAGTTTTGCATGGTAATAAAAGGCAGAAATTTTGGAACTCCCTTTGCACTATAGTAATGCTGTATTACTTGAAAACTTCTCTTCCTTCATATACCCATGGATTCTCTCTACTTTCTCAACATCATCCTATTTGGCTTCATTCAACACAGAAAAAGGAGGTAACACTGCTTCTCTTTTTTCTTTTATTTTTCCTTTTCGCTAACCAATAAACATGAAAACATGTATCAGAAAACCAGTTGCTCATTTTGATGCCTCTGCCTATGCAGATCTGCCTCTTCATGTTAGAACCCACAACATGTAAGAATATATGAAATTAATTGCTCAGAAGTGAAGATCTCTGAGCCATTTTTAATTGATTCACAGAGCAGAGTAGACAGTACATTGTCAATGATTTTGTAGCACTAACTGCATCGATGAGGAATAAGGATCATATCTAGGAGATGGAGACTTTTCTCACTTAGTATTTCCCTTGATAAGAGTACTAAAGTCTATGTTAAATCTGAAACAGGTCTCATGATAGATGCAAGCAGAAGATTAAGAATTCTTTCATTAAGATAGAGAATGTTAAATCAAAATTTAGCAAAATTAATCTCTTCTAATCCATTTGTGAGCATTGCCTTCTCCTGTCAAGTGCTATTTCATTCTGCATCATTCAGGAAAAAGACTATTTCTAGTTAACTGTATTCAACATTTAATTAAATCCTTTAAAGGCAGAGAGTGAGATGGATTGGGTACAGGGAATGGAATACGCAGACTTTCATCTCTGTGTCACAGGTTCAAATCTAACAGTGGTCATTAGTGGCCAAACCCCATTATCTTCTGCTGGCTGTCTTAGCAGGGCAGCCAAGGAATGAGAAATCCAGAGGCTGTACTCTGCTCCTGCACTCTCAGAGCCAACCCCTGAGGTCAAGAAAAGCCTATCAGTAAGTAAACCTGTGCTGGGCTGCTTATGCTCCACCATTCTCAGGTACATCTACTGTTAACTCCAGCAATAAGCCTGCCTAAAAGTATGAAAAAAATCTCTAGCACGTATCAAAACAGCTTAGCCAACTAACTTGCCTAAATGATCCACTTCCCTAATTATTTAATTAATCATGTCTTCACTAGCTACTCCCTTCATTATGTTTTGAGTATATCAATATCTCTTTCCTTTGTATTTAATCTGTTCAGCATGTAAGCTGTTACCCAGTATTTGCGTAGCACTTTATACAATGCGTCCCTGTTCTCATTTGGTCCCAAGGAGCTATTAGGATAAACGTTTAGCACAAAGGAACTGTCCACATGTACTGTTTTCACTGATCAGGTATGACACCATGCAAAAAAACCCTACTTTTACCTATGCTCCCATGGATCTAATTAGTTAGGAAATCTATGTATGGGGTAAAAAGGGCAGAGATCCCAGGCCTTGGTAAAGAAAGACAGTAAGGTTTGATGTCTCTTGCCAGGGGTGTCAGACTGGCCTTTTAGCTCTCCAGAATCATTTCTGCATGCTTCATTGCAAGACTGGAAATGTTTCTGACTTGCTATCTTACTAACCTCACCGAAAAGCATAATGTAAGTCAGCACACGTATTCTTGGGTTCTCTCCACAATCTGGGTTTAATAAAATCACACTAATAGCATGGAACTGGATAACCACATTTAATGATCCAATGTAACATTTCTATACCACAGTAATTTATATAATTCCTGATAACATTTCAAAGACTGGTTCAGACATCTACAGTATAACACAGAGAACAGAATGGCCTCAGTCCTGTGATGGTCTTGCTGACAAACACCATAGTAAATATAATATTTTAACATTCCTATGTATACAGGAGAGGCAAATAAAGGAGTAAGGACGTAGGGTAGGTTTCCAAAGGCTGGAGAAGGATTTTGAAATGTCACTAGCAACAGTAAGTCAATGAAAAAGTATGGCTGTAATACAAGACCTATGGTGCAACTTCTCTATAGGTACAAACAGAAATAGCCTCTACGCGTCAGGAGCTTCTGACTCTTCTCTAAGTGTTCTCCATCTTCCTCCACTAACTGCTACAGAAATACTAAAACAAAATGCATCTGCTAAATTCAGCTTAGCCTAGTCCTCAAATCCATAAATTTTGCATCCAAATCATAAATCAGATCAAGCAGATCACCTGAGATGAGATTTAAACAGGGCAGGTTTCAAGCAATTGGAAGCTTCATAAGAAAATGCTTCTCCAGATAAAACAGTTCTGTAATTGAAAACGAGCTGAAAGTCTAACAGTGCTTCCAAAAAACCTTGGACTGTTACTGAGGCATACAAAATTATGCACAGTGCTGCCCTTGCCCAGCATGGAGAGGCCAAAGAGAAGCCCAGTTTTACTTTTAATACTTCTAACTGTCACCTACCAAAGCCCATCAAATCTCCAAAGCTACTGCACCATTCTCTTCCTTTAATAACAACTACGCAAAGAACATATAAAATACTTCCTCCCTGCTGCCAGGCTTGTGTCCAGGTCAACCCCATCAGCCACTCTCTGGTGCCATCAGCATTTACATCTCAGTCTTCTTGGACCAAAGGCCAAGAAAAATGATGGTAAATGCTCCTTTTGTGCTTTCAGCAGGAGGTGAACAGGGCTGATGAAACTGGATGGACCTGCTGCTTGCACACACAATGAAGACACTGTGTCTCACGGCCATGGTCTTAGAGCATGCCATGTTTTACCATATTTCATTTGACAGTCTCCCTACCATCAAGGAGCTCCCCAGATGCCCAGGGTTGACTCCTCTGACCTAAAGAATAATTTCTTAGAAACATGATGGTTCTTATGTACAAAGTAATTATGGCGCTTCTGAGAATTAACCAGTCTAGTGGCACTGGCCATTGGAAAGTCTGAGTTTTAATCCTGGCTCTGAGTAGTCTGGGGTGAATCACTTCAGTTGTGATTTTTAGGAGAGCCACAGGAAAGTAGACACCCAAAGCCAATCAAAGCTCACATGGGATTTGTGCAACTAAGTCCTTTTAAAAACAGCCTTAAACCTTTTGGCTCAATCTCTCCAGCTATAAAATGAGGATAATAATCCCTCTTACATCATGGGGAGGCTGTTATGTACATTAATGAGATAATGCTCATAAAGCACATTGAAGGCAAAAAGTGCTATGCTGGGATAAGCACTGTTATTATATTTTAAGTTAAATCTCAGCGTTTCAAGAACATAACAAAAGCCGGTCCATATTTTAGAGTAGCACTCTATAAAAACATTTTGGAAACATTTTAATTTACAGAAGTATGGGAGAATAGCCTGAAAAAGTTCTAAATAAAATTTAGCCCACCTATAATTTAATAATAGTCAAACTGATTTTTTTTTAATTTGTAAAAACAATTTACTGTTGGGCCTAGACCCTGAATGCCAAGTTTCAGCCCACAGAGAATTTTTTTTTTTTTAATGGCTGAGTTATAAACCCTTGAAAAATGCTGACAGCCGCTTTACTATAGCAGCACTAGCGGGTGCCCTATAATGAACTTTTAAATGACTTGAGATAATATCTGGAAAGCCAAGCCTGAAATATATTTCTGGTTTTGAGCCATTGCCAATGCAAACACAACACATCATAAGTCATCTTCATGATTCTAAGCGCATAAATTGGAGACACTGCATATAAAATCCAAATATTAGGTATCCTTCATGGCCAAACATTTTGCTGGTTTGATGTTACAGAACAGCAACAGCTGTGCAAGGACGAAATGTAGTGCATTGCGTGTCTCAAAAGAAGAAAAGTGTGTGTATTTCCACAGCTCCGTCTTGACATTGTTAAATAGGAGCCTGCCCAGTCATAATAAATCCTGAAGTATTCTACTACTTTTAAGTGGAACCCAGGTGGCTTTCAAAATAAAAGCTCATCCTCTCTGGCCAAGGAATGCTAATCTCCTCTGTGACCACATGGTTACTCTATCTTAAATTACCGAAGACACATCTCGGAGCAGTAACACCCTCTTTGCTTGGAGAAGGATTTTGCCAGCCACAGTGAAACCTTTTTTCCCCCAAGCACTGTGTGTACTATATGTTTCTGATTTCACTAGGTGTTTTAAAGCACGATGGGGATGCAGGATTAAACCCTGAAATGTTCATTTTATGAGAAGAATTGTTGTTTCATTTATCCTTTTCTTCATGCCCTTCTGATCTTTCAGAATATTCAAAGAACAGCTAAAATTAAAGTCCCAACTCAAGCTGTCACAAGCCTGAAAACAGTTTTAATCCAGGTGCACCAGAGAGGCTGGTCTACCAAGTTACTTCCCATCATAGACATGTAACAACACACTTCTCTGGAAAGGAACATATCCAGACCTTTTCTGAAGCAAACCTACATCTGTGAGGACACTGTTTCTAGCTGCTGGACTGGAGAATAATTAATTCTGGATTTGAAAATTCAAATCTGCATTGCAGCACGTAAAAGCAACCATCTGACCTGGTTGGAGTAAGGGAGTTGGGACACCAGTCCTGTAGATTGCTTATTGCTTTTATCTTTTGGCACCAAAAGGTTTAGCAGATCACTGGTTCTTTGTCATAGCACACACTGGCAGAAAGAAATGCAAAAAGCTTCTCAGTCAGCGACTGCAAGACAGATACGTTCAGTAACTAAACAGTTGATAACCTTTGTTAGAGGGAAAGAGTCTGTTAGGCACATTAGAGGGTCTGACACAGTCTGTACAATTTAATATACTGGTCTGGAAAGAAGCATTTTCATTCATTCAGAGCTTTGGATTATCTACTTCAGTCCAGTAAGACGCTACACTTGGATGTGCCCCATACTTTTATGTATCGGCACCACCACTGAGCTCAGACCATTGGGAATTTTCTATATGCAATTGTTCTCTTTGGAGAAAGTCAACAATGCAGAGCCCACTCAGCCTGAAGACACTGGAGTGGGCTTGCTGGTTGTTCCGTAGGTTCAATCGACTTGAAATTTAAGCTAAAGAAGGAACCAGCATGATTGCTGACTGAAGTGTGGCCATAGACAGAGCCCATACTTCTCAGCTGAAAAAAGGATTAGCCATTGATTGCTTGTCTGCCCATAACTCACAAAGGAAGACAACTCCTGGCAGGTCTGATCTGTGGGTCTGATCAACAGACCCTTGTTATTAACAGGGGCAAAAGGAAGACTCCCGGCTGGAATTTCACTTATTTTAAATGAATAGAAGTAGAGGAATGACAGTGAAAGGAAAGGGATATCACACTCAACTCATGATTTGGCAACCCATATAAAGAATTATCAGAGTTAAAGAAGTCCAGACAATCATGCGGAAATATTCAGTGTCAACTATCTTGGGAGAAAAGGAAATATTCTACTGCCTTTGTTTACCCAGCTTATTTTCAAATGAGTTTCCTCAGCAATGTGTATATGCAAGGCTCAATTTGGCATACACGCTGCAGTGTTGGGCTTTCTCTTCCCAGACACTATCTAAAGAGTTTAGTGCCACCTGAGTATAATTTACTGAGCTGAAACAAGCTGACCACTGCCCGAGGCTTTATGGTTTTTCAGATGTCCACATGTGACATTCACTGTATTTGGGATTCTCAGAATTAATTGCTACTTTCTGATAATTAGCAGCTTAGAGACTGCCCCAGGCCATAGGGGAGGGACAGCTTGTGGAGGGAAACTGGAGCACAGATGCCTGTGGACTTTGAAAAAATTATTAGGGGCTGAGCACCTGAATCCCATTGCTTTCGGACAGGAACTGGACAACTCATTGGCCTTCATGCCAATGTGAATTCTTGATATGCATTTGAGAGTTCTCATCTGCCTCTCCTTTTATGAGTCAACTTTCAGGCTTAAGGACAGATGTCTTGGTGATTGCTTTGACACTATAATCTGGCAAGGGGAAATGAAGCTTTTCTTTACTCAGGAACCAGTTTTATAGCACAAGTAGGAAGCCTCTAAACTTTATCACAAAAAAAAAAAGCGGTTTGGAATAGATAAACAAATGTCCACATACAGCTATAAACCCAACTACTGAAAACCGTCAAGGGATTTTGTTGTCACTTTAGAAGCTGCTCTGCAATAAAGAGCCACGTACAAAAACTCAAGCTATTAAAGGAAGGGTGTATAGAAAGGTATGTGCTTTAAGATTAATGTTGTAGAGTCAAAGAAAAGCTGTTATTTTTGACATTTTGACATAGCATCACTTTAGGATCTGGTTCTTATTAGCCCTTTCTGTGCCTTTTAAAGGTCTATTTTTTTTAAACCAAAAATGTCAGGAAATTTGGAACAGGAACTTACAATAAAACACGTCCCTTGACCCTCTGATCTATCAATCTTTCAAATAAACAAAGATAGCTGGATGAGCCAGGAAAAGGTTATTATATATAGTTACCTTATGTATAATGGTCAGATACTCACTGCACACTTTGAGGTTATATAAAAAATCCAACGTAAGTGAAGCATTTTGTGAAAGATTTTTGCCATGAATACCCAACATTACTCAGGGTGGTTTCTTTTTCAGGTTGTGTTCTGTGACCTTCAAATTTCACACCCTGTATTATTTATAAATGAGACATTCAAGAAACACAAATTCTCAAATAAAAACGTACACTCCGTCAGTGGAAAAGCAAACAAAAGGAGCTAATGTACTGTGGCTAAAAAAATTTTCAAACAAAGTAGCAGTAATTTACTGCCTCGCTACTAACAGGACCCCACAAATAGAATCAGAATCGTGAGCTCCATCAGGGGAGCTTGATTTACCAAATATCCCCCAGATAATAAAGGAAAATAAAAAGGTAAATTGTGCATGAATGTGAAAGCTGTAATTCTTTCCCTTTCACCACACGTATCAAATTCACATCCAGTCATTTCAAAAGAAAATCTGGAAATCTCTAAAGAACTGGGGCCAAAGTCAGGAGGCCTCAATCTACCTGGTTTTCTCCACGTTTGGTTTTGTTTATGTTTTTTAAGGTGTACTGTGCCTGAGAGTCAAATTCTCCCTGGGACATCAGAAAGATTTTCCCCACTGGAACTCATAGCCAGGTCATTTCCCTGCCTGGAAAGACTTGACAGTGTGACAGCTTCAGCCTGGTTTCATCAGTAAGGGCAGCAAGGCTTGCTTCTCCCTTCGGGAAGCCCCCAGACCCAAAGGGTCCACCAGCAGTGTGGCTGTACCCACCAGCATGTCCTGCATCCTCTTCTGTACTCTGTGGCCTCCTCTTGCACTGTAGCTGTCATCCAGCCCACCATACTAGGGAATGTTCTGCCCACACAAGGATCTCCAAGAAGTTAATGACATGCAGTCCCACACACAGGATAGTGGAGCAAATACTGCAGCTCTCCCATCCCCTGTTTTGGCCTTCCACAGTTATTTTCTGCTCTGGATCTCCAGACCATACCAGGGGAGGGATGCTTGCTACAGGTGATCCTTGTATTGATATGCCTTTGAGTACTTAAAGATAAATCCCAGCTTAACCTTAAACCACTGAGTGATTTGGGGTGCATTTTGTAAAATCCTGACTTTTGCTGCCAAGCTCTGCGGGAAATGTTTGCTTTCCGTATAACAGCTGGAGCACCACAAGACTGCTAAGTGCTGCCGAAGCAGCGACTGCAAGGTCTATGCCACACAGAGAAGCTGTGACCAGTGGGGAGCTCAAAGCCTGGGCTTGGAATCGTGGATGTCCAGAAATGAAAATGGTTCATTCTAATGTTTTATACTTGTTTGCCAAAGCAGATAGGCCATGAAAGGGAGAGGAAAATAGGCAGTATCTGCAAAATCTCACACTAATAGGTTTTCTTTGGAAACTGAAGGACCAAGTGAGGAGCTTCTGGGTACCAGCAATGAGATAACATGCCGCACCCCAGCACTGGTGTCCTCAGCTCTGGCTTAACCATGGCCAGGACACATTCTTGTGTGTGGTCAGGGAGCTGCTGTGATGAAACGAGCTCCTGAGGAGGCTGCAGGTGGGCATGGGAGGACCGGGAGGACCTGATCAGGGGAAGCTGCACTGATGGCGTCGTTCTCTTATCAGTTCTGCAGAGTGAACATCCACTGAAGTTCAATCCTACTCACAGTTAAAAGAAAATAATATTTCAAAGCTGACTCTTTCTTGGCAAAGACTCCAATGTTATCTTTGCCTAAGGATGAAGAGTTCCCAAACAACTCCTCTACTGTAGCAGATGCAAATAGGCTCTCATTCCAATTCAGGCCTATCTATTTCTTTGTAAATAAACCGACATCTGATGGAAGGAAAAGCCTACCCTTCCACAATAATTTTTGTGGAAGAGAAGCAGCTGAGTGAAAGGCTCTTCACCTTTTTAAATAAGGATCAGGGAAAAGAAGAGCTCACAGTAAATTGGAAGCTTTCTCAAACAAAGAGCTGGAGCAGAAGCTCATCCCGTGGTGTAAGAGGAGAGAGGGGAAGCAATGCATAGGCAAGGAGAAATGGGAAACCAGAGTGCCTTAAACAACAGGAAGAAAAAAAGATTAAAAAATGCTCAGGGCCACCTGCCTCGCTCCCTTGCCTGCTGGCACACCCCAAAAAAAGAGTCACATTAAAGAATGGAGCATGGACCTTGAAAGCTAGCACCAGGGCAGAGCGTCCTCGTGAACTCAACTTACTCCTGGTTTCATCTGGCCTTTTTGTTTTGCTTTGCATTTCACCTATTTCCCCAGCTGATTTCAAACAATTTCCAGAAATTGCTTTAAGCCACCACCAGCAAACGGCTGAGCCGTGACAAGTTTCAGGAGCAGTTACAAAGCCTGGTGCAATACAGCCATGCAGGAGCAGACACGAAGGAGGACTTCTCTGAGCCTCATGAAGCAATGAGCTATGGTCTCTGCTGGACACCTCCTGCCCGCTGGGCAGCTGCTGGCTCCCCCAGCCTAAGGGAAATCTCAACTAGCAACTTGTGAGTGAAAGGCTTCACATCCTGCCACCGACCCCCTGAGATGGGCCTTTTCCTACCACCAGAGACACCTTTTTCCCCTGAAGTTCATTTATTTCTCCTTATATAATTAAATATTTATTGGATCACATTTTCACTTCTCTTTTTCCCTTGTGGCACTCCCTCGGCACGCCATGATTTACTAGTCGGAAAAGAGAGCGAAATGCTCATAGCTAAATTTCTCCTATTTTAAAAGTGATTACTTTTATTTTTTATGCACAGTTTGTTTGTTTTTTTAAGGTTTTGGTGAGAAACCACCTCCTCCCTCCCATCAATCGTTGCTTTCACCAACTCTTCACGGGTGGCTGCGTCTCTTTTAAATTCATTTCCTGTTAAAAAGAATAAACAGGCAACTGTTTAATGCTGTCGATTTAGCTTATTTAATAGAAATTGAAACGTGAATAGGGCTCAGTTGTAAGATAATCACTGCAGAGCTCACCGAGCTAGGGAAAGCACCACATTAAGTAATTACTACAAAAGGCAGAATATTGTTTAGCAAGACTATGAGCTGTTCCTCCTTCCCAAAAACAGGAGACATATTTGAGGAAGAGATCCTCATTTCCAAAAGGCAGCAGGTGGAGTTAGAGTCACTTAAAGGGGACAGCCATTTAATTGGGAAATTTGGCTGGAAACCACTTTCATGTGGTAAACTTAATAGGCTTTAAAATGAGTTTTACAGGGCCGCCTGCGTGACCTCATGGCTGACTGCAGCAAAGACAAGGGGATGTTGATTTCTTGAGATGCTTGTTTGCAAAAGAAATGGAAACTAAGTGCACACCTAATTTTCTCCTCTGAGGTTTCAACTCACCAAGTCAGCATGTGCTGCAGTATATTTGACTTTATACTTGCGAGAATTTCAAAGACCTTTAGTAGAACCAGTAGCTCCCACATTAAAGACCCTGCTTCTCTCTTAGACAAGACAAAACATGTGCACCTTACTTTGCTTGTAGGCACACCGGGAGAATCCACCCCTCTGACTAAGCTTTTTGGGCAGCAAATGCATTTTAATCACATATGTAAATCTGTGTTTAGGTGTGTAAGCTTACAGCAGTCTAAATGCTAATCAGAGAGAGCAAAGGGGCGGTAATCCCCCAGGAATGCAGGATTCAGCCCGAGTGGTAATTGCCACATTCCAGGTAGATTAGAAGCATGAAACTTCATTTTACCTGTTTCTGACAATATAGCTCAGGAACAGGTGCCATGGAAGTAATGCAGAAAATGGTTTAATTACTAATGTAGAGGCCAGACTCAGCACTGGCACAGAAAGTATAAGCTTTGCTTTGAGCAGTAAGATGACTCGATGTCTAGAACAGTGGCAGTAGCCCCAGGTTTTACCTCTGATAGCTCTGAAGCTGCTGCTATCCAACAGAGCCATCACACTGAGGGTCGGACACCTGAACCCTGGTTGACACAATCCAATGTGGAGAGTGTTTTGAAGGAAACAAACACCAAAGGAGGCAGACAGTCCATGCTTCCACCAGGCACCTTTCTCCGTTTCCTAGCTATGTCAGTCAAACCAAGGCTCTGGAGAATAACCACCTGGGGCACATGCTACCAGCATTTGAACTACCAGCTGATAGCCAGCCTAACCAAAATATGGGTTAAAAATTACCCTGGTCGTAAGAAACCAGCCTATACAAAACCTCCCATTAGGAGCAACAATAAAGAAGCTACTGGGGGCTCTTTTTCAACACAGATCAGATACAATTTACTGTAAAATTACATTATCTTCAATATCTCTTCTGTACCTTCCCTTCTATCTAGGCTTTGGTTGGAGGCACACAGCTTTCCCTGCAATATATAGCGATCTATGGGTGCTTTGCCAATTGAACCCTTGGGCTCACAGTGGAGAACAAAGAATGTATCACTGATGATCATTTGCAAAAAATATTTCCACCACTTCAATGAAGTGTGACTCTGTCTTCTCCTGTGATTATGGGCTAGATTTCTACAGAAAAATCTACCCTGTATGTAGTAACATACAGGGTGCTTGCCAAGGATATCGTTAAGAGGCCTGAATTAAGACTGACTGATTGCCTTCTCTCTGGCATTTCCTAACTTTTGAGTATTTGGCTTTGTGGCCTTAACTTGCTTTTTCTAGGCCACTTACTTATTTCTTACTTTTTGAAAAAACAAACAAAGCTGCCAAACAAGTAAAGAAACATGCAGACATCCTGTTTGGAGGAACCACTGCCCTCGCTTCTCCACAGCTTCAGGATGTCCCCAGTGCACAGCCCAGACCTATGGACCTGCCACGGGCACCTGGATGAACCACTGAAAAAGGGATAAGACATACATTCTGTCAATGCCTTCTTTCAGCAATTTGCTGTGAATTGGGAATCCTTTGCTTAATGACTACATACTTTACTCCATTTCCCACCGGCAAGCACAAGCCTGTTGACTTTCGTCTTCTCCAATGATCTTTCTGGATCACCAGAAAGTCCTGCTTCTTCCCTGGTGGGAAGGCAGACACGAAAGAATCAACCTTGCCTTAAAGTGCTCAGAATTACATATTTCTTCATACTTAAGCACAGAAAACATATTTATGTGTAAACATAAACTATTATGAACACATGTTCATTAAAAAAAATTAACAAAATACAGACAAAAAGATTTGGAAAAACCATCTGTGGCAGAACTCCGCTATGGGAAATTTCAGTCTAAATACTTAATGGTTAGCAAAGTTATAAGCAAATGAAAAGAGTGGTTGACAAATTGCACAGTTAGTGTGGCTCACAGCACCCTCCACTGTAAATGTTACGTTAGAAGCATTTCAAAGACCACACTGACTCAGGAGCTGCAGGCCACTGCCTTACAATAAGGGCTAAAGGAAGCAATTTGGCTTAAATAATTGGTGGTGCATAATTTACAAAGTGAAGAGGAATGAGAAATACATCCCTTTTTTCACAATATACACCCTTCGGAGAGCTCCAAATCACACATAATTACCACCTGCAAATGTATTTTCCCCATCTACTAATTTAAAGCCTCAAAATCTCATAATAAAACACATTGAGGCGAACTGACTACCTGATGCTTGTTAATTTTGGGTTCAAATCCTAAGATCGACCAGACAAAACGTCAAGCAGTTCATAAACCAACAGAACTCACATCTTGAAATATTTTTACCATGCAGAACATTTTACTAGTACAAGACACGAACACAACATTCTCCAGAAATCACAAAACCAGATGTAATAAAACGTCAAATGATCACAAGGCAAATAAAGTTTATCTTAAATGCCCCCTTACCCCTTTGCTTGCTGATTTGGCCAAGTCAAAGAATTGAGATTTTTAAATCTGATTTCACATCTTTCTTTTTTTTTTTTTTCTGTCT
>VZTL01016858.1:0-17054 GCA_013400535.1 Scopus umbretta
CCTCAGCCTTTTCCTCATCTTTTCTCACTGTTTCCCTCCACATCCAAAAAAGGATGGAGGTTCTCCTTAGCTATCCTTTTGTTGTTAAAAGATTTATAGAAACATTTTTTATTGTCTTTTATGGCAGTAGCCACATTATGTTCTATTTGGGCTTTGGCCCTTCTAATTTTTCCCCTGCATAGTCTCATGACATCCTTGTAGTCCTCCTGAGTTGCCTACCCCTTCTTCCAAAGGTCATAAAATTCTCTTTTTTTCCTGAGTTTCATTCAAAGCTGTCTGTTCAGCTAGACCAGTCGTCTTCCCCACTGGCTCATCTTTTGGCACATGGGGATGGCCTGCCCTTAAGTTTTTATTCTTGAAGAATGCCCAGTCCTCTTGGACTCCTTTGCCCTTCAGGGCTGCCTCCCAAGGGACTCTGTCAACCAGACTCCTAAACAGACCACAGTCTGCCCTCTGAAAGTCCAAGGCAGCCATTTTGTTAACACCCCCCTCCTTACTTCTCTGAGAATTGAAAACTCTTATCATTTTGCGATCTCTGTGCCCAAGATGGCCTCCAACTATCACATCACCCACAAGTCCTTCTCTGTTTGTAAACAACAGGTCCAGTGGGCCTTGTAAACAACAGGCCCCTAGCTGGTTCCCTCACCAGCTGTGCCAGGAAGTTATTTTCCACACACTCCAGGAACCTCTTATATTATTTCCTCTTTTCTGCATTACAAATAGTTGATTGTATTTGTAACATTTTTGCTTATTTTGTAAATTTTACCCCTCTGATGGCTGACAGGATTTCTCAAATTACTTCAAGTGCTGCCTACCAAAGATTCAACTCAAAGCCACAGCATTAATGGAAAGGAAAGTTAAGAAAAAATGAAACACATTAAAATTTTACACTGGATATCATTGCACTTATTCTTTTAAAAAGTTTCCTAATCAGAAATTATCCAAAGACTTGGACATTCCTTTACCAAATACAATTCATTTTACCATATTACTGGATATCAAACATTAAGCAAGAAAAGAACTATTAATGCTCTCAGTTTATTCATTACTTACTAAAACATTTCAGTGTTACATGCAGTGACAGCATATTACATTTGAACATGTATTTTTCAAAGGGGCTGTATAATATCAAGATGTTTGAAGTAACATCAATTTGATTCAGTTTAACAGAAACTTTATTGTTCTTTTAATGTGATCTTCCTGTTTCTACATTCTGCTCTTACAATACTGAAATCCTGATACTTGACAGGAACCCCTAGATACCAGGGCATTGCAAAGTGCTAACCATTAAACTCTTCAAGATGGCACTGTTCAAGTAATGGAAGTGTGAGACTTCAATACTGATATTTTTCATCTTCATGATGACTGATTAGTGGCATATACATCCACAGCCACAATACATTGCATGAAAGTTAAGATTTTGCAGCTGTGACATATCATTAACATACATAGATGCTGCTTGAATGGAATAACATACAGAATACATAATTAAAACACTATTATTTACATGGATGGAAGGAAATATATATAACTCTTTACTGTATGGGCTTCTAAGAAATCATGTCCCTCCTACCCTCTGGATTTAAAGTTTCTTAAATAACAGCAAAATTTGTTCTTTTACACTTTTTGTTGATAAAGAAGAATCAAAGGGTAAAACTGGTAAAACAGATTGTTGTGATTTAATCCCAGTTGGCAACCAAGAACCACACAGCCGCTTGCTCGCCCTCCCCCTGCCCCAGAGGGATGGGGTAGAGAGCCGGGGTGGGGGGAGGAAATAGAGAAGTGGGTTGAGATAAAGGCAGTTTAACAGGATAGCAGAGGAATNGATGCATGTTGGCTCTGTTACGCTTTCTGTTATTCCTTGAAAGTATGATTTAGTATGCTAGAGTTGAAGATCACTGCAAATTTTTGTGAATGAAAAAAAATAGCTGTCCAAGTAGCATTTCTTAAATTATAGTATGGCCTACTGTTCTTTCACAAATTATCAACCCCAGATACAATACAAACTCCACCTGTCATAGGTACTTTGTTCCTGCAGTCCCGCTCTTTGCCTAGCAATTGGAATCAGGAAATTTTCAATAAGTCCTCCACTGGAGGATTCTCAAGATTATCCAGATGACAACTTATTTTGTTGACCTCCAGGTCATGCTTCAAATTGCGTTTATACAGGCAGTTTTCAAGATGTTCCACTACAATTGAGTTTTACACTGACATAATTTGTTGACAAACTTTTGTCTCCACTATATTACTTTTGTTTCTATTAACCAATTTCTATTTTAATTGTTCCTAATGCTAGAGAGCAAGATATGAAAACCTTAAAAAAAAAATCAGTCAGTCACTGTTCACAAAACAATGAAAATTCATTGGCAATGTTTACAAGTAGGCTTGATGTTGGAATTTTACACCACTTATATTGTATCATTTCAGTTACCCTTGTGTTAAGTTATCGGTAACTAAAATAAATATTCTTTCTGAAGTAAAGATGTTTCACAAAAATGCAAATGCACAGACTAGTCCTAATGAAACATTTAAGAACAATACATAACTGTGATATATCCCAACTTTACAATGAGTAAAACAAATAAACAATCTCATGATGTGCTCATAAAATAAACTAATATTCTTTTCATCCCATAGAAGGAAACTCCAATATAAAAGGCTAAATGACCTAGGTCAGTAATTGTATTATTGACTGAGCCAGGGCTTATTTCTCTCAAGATCTTAGTCTGAGAACTTTCTACCTACCCAGGAAAACAGATACTGATATTTAGCATCTCACAAGACAACATGACTTCAAAAAGTTGCTTACCAATTAGATTCTATCATTTTGGATCTGCCTATTCATTTCCTTATTCTTTATGTTTTGTTTGTTTGTTTGGGTTTTGTTTTTGTTTTTCACCAACTAAAATGTCATAAAAATTATTGGTAGTTATAGGGCAAAGTCTTCACTGTATTCTTCAAGCAATTGTTAGTTACTAAAAGTATGACTGCCCAATGGCAGGAATGGAATGGAAACATACATTTAATGATCCAGGTCTAGCCTAGTATATAACTTTTCTAATCTCTGCATAAAAGGAATCACTCAAATTCCATTTAAATTAAAAGATGTGATTTTTTGCCAACAACATTTTATGGCAATAGATGCATTAACACATTGGCTGGTTTATCAGGAGGATATTATAGGCATCTCTTGTCAGTATCTGCTACTCAAGCATGAAGTTGTGTGTTATAAAGTGAGATTAACATTAGAATTTCTGAATAGCAAATGTACCAGTATAGAAGTATATAAAATTACAAAATGATGGGACACTAATAACAGACAGCTAAACAGAATGACCCTGACCATCCTGAAAACAAGTAGCTTGCACTGAAAAAACAACTTCCAATTTTCTAAAACTACTGCAAATCCCACTTTTGTTGTCTCACCCATCTCATGTTGTGGACTCAATCATTGACTTAAATGTAACGTGGTCTAGGAATTTGTGACCAGTGTGCTGTGGAGGAAGACCATAAACCTACCAATCTAAAAGCAGCATACTACAAAAGTAAAAAATAACTAAACATAGATACTACCAGGTTAAACCACAAGAAAGGCAGGGAGTGAGCTTGGTCATGCATTCGGTTTCTTTTTAAGTCTTTTGATGGCCTTTTTTGAGAGTGTTTCAATGAATTCTGACGCCAAAATGAATCTGCTTTGGAAGGTGTTAACTCTTAAGCACTATGGAAAGAAAACATCTAATAATACTTAGTCAAAATGCAAGGGATCATGCAAGGAATTATACTCTTACTTAGCAATATGGACACCAAGCTTGTTGAACACTCTTAAAAGAAAAAAAAAAAAGGCAATATAAGATCTTTAGAAAACTATTTGATGATGATAGAATTATGCATTGTTTCTAATTGTACAACAATGTGCAATAGAGCAACATATTGTTTGGTGAGAGAAATATGTTTCCTTCATAAAGAAACATACACTTTTAATAAAGTATATTGCCTCCTACAAATATTTTCTCACTTTTTTTTGGATATGTATCATGTGCTTATGGATGGCTTTAATAACCATATATTGCACCAAGCAAAGATCAGAGGTTTTGAATATTTGAATTGTTCTTTTTTGATTTTTAATTTTGTCATTCATTGTTAGACTTATACTGAAATATTCTTGGTATTATAACTAATATATCATTCTACTGTACAATAAAATTAGCAAAAATGTAATTTAAAAAAATAATGACAAAATATGACAAAAGTACAGAAAGTGCAAATTCAATCAATATTGATGTTACTCATTTTACTTATCATCTAGTTTTCATCTAGCAGGGGTTAGATTCCATGACTCATAAGTTCTCTAAATTTGATACCAAGACATCAAAACTGAGATGAGGATGCTGATTTTGTCAAGATGAACTTTTCATAGAAATATTGGTTCTGTTTGTTTTTCTGTTTCATATTTTATATTTATTTATCTATCTATCCAGTTTCATAGGTTATTTATTGGCTTTATGTATTTTTTACATTTTTCTTGAAGGAACAGAAGTATATGGTGAAGTTTTTAGTGTGTGCATGTATACTTACTATGGTGTATATATATAGAGAGAGACATTGCCTGTTTCTTCAGCTCCTATAGCATATATATATATAGATTGACTTGATCTTCAGCTTTTTGACAGCTTTAACATTACATAGTCTTTTGTCATACAATCAAGTCTTCAGTCCTTTTCACTCCTTATAAGGCAGCTCAGTGCAATAGAGTGATACAACTACCAAAGGGTCAGCTGCATGCCAAGGCTTTCAGAGGGAAGCTCAGAAATGTAAGTGTTTTGTCTGGAAAAAAGGACTGTGAAAACACTCGAGAAACTGATGGACTGGAACTGCTTTGAAAAAAAATATTGCTAAACACAAAGTGTTTGCATTTCAGTGCCTAAATGCCTATAAGCAGTAAAACATAATTTCTGAAACAGTTATTTTCAACACTATATAAATCTCCAATAAACTATAAAAAATTAATGGTATTCCAATGATTTTTGTAAATGCTTCCTATTTTCAATGAATTACTTCCACTTTTCAAAAATCTGTTTGATAATGTACTATTAAGTGTATGTAATTTTAGACAGATTTTCCTGCTTATATAGAATCTCCACTAGCAAGGTCCATGTTTCTAAGATATTGTTTCTATTTCTGATGATATATAATTTATGAAAAATATATGACCAGCTTTTTATGTTTTACTGTATTTAAAAAAAGCTCTTAGATGTAGAACAGCAAAGATAATGTGGTGTGTATTTTTTTTTATATCTTATCTTTTTTAAAAAAAAACCTCAGCATTGCTTGTTTTCTGATTTCTTTTATGTTACCTCTTTTTAAAACACATTCACTATTTTTTTAAACATACAGATAAATTCCTAAAAGAATTGAAAAAGCTTAGAGAAGTACTGAGAGAAAGTAAAAATTTAGTATAATATTTAGTGTAATATTAATGTTCAATATTGATCTTTTAAAGTCAATTGCTCTCTCTACTTATTAGAAATGTTAAGATTCATAACTAATGAATATTCATAACCAGTTTTGTGATCTTCATATGTACAAGACTGCATCTGTGTAAAATATCCCAACACATTTTCATTTGAACAGAAAATATCTACACTCAAGCCATAATCTTCTAAAAGTCCATAGGTGTTCTTGAGAGCATCACCTAATGGAGGTCCTCACACATCAGGTAGCTCAGAATGTGGTTTAGCATAAAGTTAGTAATTACTACACTTTGGTAAAGACTGAGGATGCAATTGACCTACAGAACATCACATTATCAGTCAGCAAATGTTATTCTTAAAATGGCCCCAGTCATTGTAGTCACAAGATACAACTTTTCAAATCCCTCCTTAGCTAAACTAAGCTAATCCAGTAAGACTCCTATTGCCTTGTAATTAAATAACACATACTTTGCAATAATTTCCTATGTAATTTAGTGAGTGTTTAAAGACTGGAGACACTGTAAAAACAAATAGCTATATTAATATTTCTTAACATTTTTGTCATAACTAGTAAGCTTATTTATAAAAAATAAAACATAACAATCCCCTAACGGCGTGTCAATATAGTACAAACTTGTTGACTAGATAACCTACTTAGAGGTTTATAGGGCTTTTCTAAGTGCTTCTGATTTCTTTCTCAGTTGATCTACTACTTTGAAGTTCCTAGAGGATTTAATGCAGAAAAAAACATGCAATTTCACTAGTGCAGTAGAACACTGATCCTCTACACATTGTATTTCTCATAAAATCATTGTTAGTCTGTATAATGAATCTTGTATTTCTTGAACATATTGTATTTGTAAAACTTGATGAACTTCAGTAAACAGATTTACCAGTGTGTCATAACATATTTTGAGATAATATAAATGAACAAGACATAACAAATACTAGGGCTTGAGTAATTCTTCCAAGTTTGGAAGTCTTGCTATTCTAATGAAAGTAGAGTCACAGGCAGCAGGAAGAGTATTATAGAGTAAGATGCTCTAAATTTTAAAAATCAAGATGGAGTGTGAACCATCCATTTTTCACCACTGTAAAAAGTTAAAAGCAAGTAATATTGAGATTCAATGTTATGCCTTTTTTTCTGATAATATATTTTTTAAGAGCCTGAAAGTTAGGAGACTACTCAGCAAGTTTTACAGAAGACACAAAATTTAGTTATTTAGGACAAATTACAGCTGTAAGAAACTTGAAATATTTAAGGCAGCAGTTAAATGGATAAAAGGATGACTAATTAATATTAGTATCAATAAAAATGAAGAAAAGCACACTGGATGAGAACTGAAATTATTCATATAGCCTATAAGAATTTCAATTAACAGTACTAGCCACAAAAATAACCTTGGAGTTAATGTTGACAGCACAGGAGAAACCACTGTTCTTTGTATAAATAAGGTGAAATATCTCTTACAAGACACCGGGATGTATAGGGGATGGAGAACTGAATCATGCAAAGAATATTATGCTGACCTTATTTAAATATGGTTACATGTTTTAAAATGTTTGGGATATATTGGACAATTCAGAACTATTTTTAGTACATTCAAACATTCAAAAAGGTTAATGACATGAACAAAGAGTTGAGGAATCTTTCCAAATTAACATTGAAGGATTGTTTTCTAGGCTGAAATACTTCTTAAGAAATAGAACAGAGATAACATTATAAAAATAGATCATAAATGAGCTTTATGAACAAGATATATCGAGTATTTTTTCTACTTGCCTCAAAGCTGAACAACAAACAAATAAGTGGAATTAAAATCTAAGAGTTAAAACAGCTAAAAAAAGATATTGTTTTATGCAGTGTTTAACTAAGTATAAAATTAATTGCCACAGGTATTCAACACAAAAAAAGTGGGCATTCTTCAGTTCTAGCCAGACATAGTAATGGAAAATTTACTCAAACAGCTTAAAAGAGTCTGAAGACTCTAAAAAATAATTACCTACAAAAGTTTCCAAAAGATATTACATCAGGAAAGACAGTTCTGTATTCATTAAAAAAGTGGAGATTAAACTTCATTTACATACAAACTTTCATATACATAAAAGTGCAGACTATAGGGAAAGGTGTGTGTTCAGAATGGATATTGAGCTGAATATTAAAAGTTCTGTTAAAAGATCCTGAGCTTGGCTTATTTTGGTTTATATTTCAATGTGGTTTACCTTAAAATTTTCCTCTGTGTAGTAATTTGGATATGCCTTACTCTGGCAAAGATCAGCAAAAAAAGTTAAATGAACCTGAGATTATTTGAGAATAATTTTGAACTCAAGAGATGATAATTTTCTTCTGACTAAAATCACTGCAAATTCATGGGCAAGGATATTCACATTTTTAATTAATAATTTAAACATGTAAAGGTTATTAAATTTCATACTTCAGAGATTAAAATACTGTATTCCAACTAGAAATCATGATGAGAGTTAATATGGGATTCAGATTATCCCATATCTTTCCACTGTAGTGTTCTCTATTGTTCTAAAACATGTGCTATTGCCCTTTGTTGTAGGTAAAATATTGACTATGTTGTTTCTGTGTCTGACCCGGTACTGTAATTAATACATATTCATAAATAATTTTGTCACAATACAACTGCTAAAGTAAATGAATAAAATATCTTCTCAAACTCAGAGTATTCCAGCTATGCCTTCTGTTCATTCACTTTACATCAGAGTGCTGGAAGACACGCAAAAGCTGCAGACTGCTCTCCTGATACCAAGTTCTTATGGGTGAAATGAATTACCAGTGAAGAAGTTAAGCTAGTTACCTCTAAAAGGTCTGACTTTAATCCTGTAAGGTGAAAATGATAAACCAGTGATATCAGACTATACTTACAAAAATTGATCTTGAAACAACTCATAAAATGTTTCCAGCACATACTTTTTCTTAGTAGATTTGATAAATCCAGTCTTTTATGTATATTTTCTATATCCATCTCTGTTGTGTCTAGGTCTTGTTTTGTTTTTTTCCTTTTTTTCCCTCTTCTTCCTATTATCTGTCTCCTACTTTCTTACTTTCTGATTCAAGCATGTATGCATATGAAAAAGAGAATGTTTGTGTGGTCTTTCTTTTTCCAATCCACCTGTTATGTCTGTCTCCTCTCCCTACTTTTCTTCATTCTGATAAAGAAAGAGCATACGTGGTACCACCTGAGATTTTTGTAATTACTATGGGAGCTGAGAATAGAGTGCAGGCTGGTGGTCTGCCGACTGTGCTTGCAAATCTTTCCAGGTAAGCTTCCAGCATCCACAGGAGATGCAACAGGTTTTGTATAGAACATGGATGGATAATGAAGAGCTACCTATGATTTAACCTTCAGATACAGCAATCAGCTTGCAGTATGTTCACGATTGAAGACACATGTGAACTAGATTTTGTCCATTTAGGATTATTGTTGCCAGCGTCTCACACTCTACCACAAATACTCATGATTATTTTAAATCAGCAACATACACTGTTCTATGTTCTTTTAAATAAAAGAAATCCAAATTAAAGGACCATAATGAATATGAGAACAATTTTCCGCTGTGTAAACCCTCTGCTACTTTACCAGAAGTTTCTGATAATAGAAACACAACGTTGCAAACAACAATCTTCAATTTTAAGCAAGAAGTAGCTACCAGTTAATCTATGCCAAACCACCAGCTGAAGAGTGTAATTTGCAAAGAACATGGCTGAGTGATGGAAAAAATAACTGTGTCATCTATTACATTATGGCACAAAAACCAGCGATAACACTGAGTCCTCCCTACAGATCGACAGCAAATAAACATGTAGCGGTAAGACTCCACACCTATACAGAAGCCTATAACTAGTTAATCACAGCAGAGACTGCAGAATGAACTAGTAGGTTGCCCTTGTTAGGTGAGGCAGAGATTAAGGGTTGAGGTGGAGGCTTATTACCACAGTATGGAAGAGAGTTATTCACCCTTCTTAAAGAATACTACCTTTCTGAAATGTCGGACCGAGAGATAAAATATGTTACCTACTATATGTATTTATAAGATTTTTTTCCTCTTCCACCCTGCCTGCTGTTCCTGTTGTCCATGCCTCACCAGGAAATAGAGGAATAAAGAGAGGAAAATTTCCATAAGTATCAGAGCTGCTGTTCTCTTTAACACAACAGCAAGCTATGCTCTGAAGACAGGAAGAGCTTGCCCTGTGTATTTTGATGTAAGGATGAAGCACAAACCAAGACCTGTGAGGAATAAACTCCTTCAATTTAAAATGCATAACCCCCCATTTATTTCCTAATACTGATGCAACACTGATGTTAATATTCATATGTGCAATAGATGTGGATTTCTAAGTGATATACAAACCACTGTCACTATCCCTCTAAAATAACTTTTTGTTTGAAAACTGAGAAAAAAATCATCTCAAAAAAACCCACAAAAAGGTTAAACCCAAAGCACCTCTTCTAAATCCCTTCTTGAATCTTCCATATAACTTATGAAATAATATTTTTGTACTTCCCAGACACCTCATTAACATAGAAGTTATTTTCACAAATATTTTAGAGTAAAAAGATAATGGGATTCCTTTTTATTGAATCTTACACAAAAAAATAAAGGTTAAACCATTGCTTAAATAAAGGTTAAACCATTGCTTATTTGGAACCTATATGATAGATGGTTTGTGATAACTGAAAAACTAACCAAACTTTGTGAATTACAATATACTGCCTAGTTGTGATGTTTGTTTACAGAGCAGAGACAGACATAAACATTAGATTAGTTTAAGGCTGCAAGGCACATGGCACAAGATTATTTCTCATGCTCCTCAATCTAGAGTGAATCAATGGGGGAAAAATACAAGTCATTGAAAAGGCTAGCACCCAGATAGGTAAGTGCCCCATCAGTAAATCCTTTCCTGCTTAACAGAACATTTATTTTCCCAGTAAAGGGTAATTTAATTTTCAGAAGTAATGTTCACTCCAGTAAGCTGTTCTCACAATACTTAAAACCTTAATCTTTGGGTTTCATGGCTTATTCACACAAAATTTGTTTGAGATGGAGTACTGAGCATAGGCAAGACAGATAAATCTAATCTGTTATCTTCTCATTCTTTTTTTCTTTAATATTAATTCATTCTTATATCACAGCATCTATCAGGCATAGATTTTAACATCTTATTACCATGTCCTAGATATTGGAGGCTTAATATCAGCTAATTAGGGGCAAAACATAGCAGGCATATCATCTCCTATCTTATTTTTGTTTTACCTATGATAATCTTGTTGTATTTAGACCTCTGAGCCAACTATTTTAATGATATGATAAAGGCTGCCTTTTTGTAAATCCCTCTGATACACACAAAGGAAGAGTATTTGATTTTTATGGTTTTGGCAGAACTGGAGTGCTTGGAAATTCTGAAGCTTTACATTGAAAATCTGTATTTTCTACCAGCTATAGGATAAAAGTTCTCTTGATCATTACCATTATCTCTTCAGCCTTGAGAAATGGAGGATTAGAGGTGATGTACCAGTACTTAAAGGTGTCCTGGCTTCAGCTGTTTACACTAGTCAAGGACTTTTCAAAGACTTAAGGCCACCCCTGACAAGCCCCAGCGACCTGAGTGTGAAAGGGAGATTGACTTCAGAGCCTGGTGTTGAGTGAAGGGTCAGCACTGCAGGGATATCAGAGCCCAGGGAAAGGCTAGTCTCTGAGGAGAGTTTGTAGGCTCATGGCCAGCGGCTATGGCTCTATGACCCTCAGTTCAGGGCTCAAGAAGACCTAAGCTCACTGTCCGGGCACAGAATGATTTAGAGGTCCAGATGACAGGGCTCCATGGCCAGGCAGGGACATGTCTGTGGCTGAGCTGGAGACTGGCACTCCTCCAACATAGCTTGGGAAGGGGCTGATGGCCCCAAGTAGAGCTAAAATGGAGCCTCTGAGCCCATGGATGTGGTTGGAGGCCTCAGGAGAGTTTGGTCAGGATTTGTTATGTCCCTCAGAACTTATTGTAAAGTCAATTAAAAATCTGAATCTTTGTGATTAACTTCAAATCTACTATACGTAATATCATTAATTTTTAACTAGAATTCTCAACAGGGAACTTTGCTCAAAAGCTGATGGGATGACACACCCAGGGTTTTTAAATACTTCTCCAATGATTTGTTTGTATTTTGAGAGAAATTATGTGTTTGTGAAAACGTTTGTGTGTGTATGTGCATGTTTATGTGTAGAACAATCTGTCTTGCTTCAATGCCCTTGCAAGTGACTTGTATGACTTTAAAATGTGGCATAGACTCACATATTGATCTTAATTATGTGTAAAAGCCAGACAGCAACTTCAAGTGCAAAAGCTGCATTCAGACAGAATCAAATCTTGTGCTATGACACCTAGATAGAAATATTAATGCAATTGTATCTACAGGATTATATAATGAGCTGTGAAGGATGCTAATTCCTTGAAAATTTTGTAAACATTAATGGCTAATTTTAGGTAGGAACTGAAATTATTTTTCTGATGCTCTCACAAGTAAAATTATAATTCTTTTCAAGGACTACTAACTGAATGAACAGTTCTTTGAAGAGACTCCTTACAGACAAAACATCTATAAAACTTACAAAAAGTTGATTGACTGCTACTGAATACACACATTGGTTAGAAGGAAAAACTGGATCATTTTGTAATGATAAACATCAGTCTACAGATTATTGTAGTCTTTAGTTGTTTTGTGCATGATGGTTGAATGCTGATTCACTAAATTGAGAGTATATACAAATGTAGTACAGAACAACTTCATGTTGACAATTTGCAAAATTAGATGAGAGGAATAATTTTAGTCTTCCGTCCTTTCCTGTTTCTCCAAAATATAATGTAATAAATAAATAAATAAATACTACAATCTTTTTTCCACAGTCTTTGGGAATGAGGAAGATAGAATTTTTGTTATTATGTAAAATAAAGAGGCAAGTATTTTCATTTCAGTCTTTATCTAAAGTTTTCTTTGCACATCTCTATACATTTACACCAAGTAATTTTCTGCTTCTAGTAAAATAAGATTCAGAGAACACAGTTCATAAATCATACAGTTTGTTCTCTTTATTGTACTTTTCTATAGTCTACTTAATAAAGCAAAATGAAAACATTAACCATTAACTTACCATTAATACTTGCAAGCTGGTCAAGAAATACAAGTGCTGTGACCTAATTGAATCAGTTATTGTTGAGAATGTATAGTAGTCATAAAATTAAGCTCAAACCTTTCCTGATCAAAGACTACCAATGTATTGAGAGCAGGTGTACTTTTTTTTCAGTACAGCAGATTTCCATTACAAAACGAATTTTACAAATCAAAAAATCTTATAGGAATACACTAGTGGTGGTAGGTTCCTTTAAATACACATGCTAAAAGGTTCTCTCCCCCATCCCGCCAGGACAGGGGGAGGGTGAGCGAGTGTCTGTGTGGTGCTTGGTTGCCGATCAGGGTTAAACCACAACACACCCAAATCAAAGTAAAATATACTCTAAAGTGAATTAATTTTCAGTCATTCCAGATGAGGAAAGAGAAGTGAGGATGGGATAAGTGTCATGAGCATGATGACAGTGTACTTTGTATACCCAAGTTTCAAAAATATTTGTATTATTATTATCATGAAGTCTTATCTAGATACCTGTTACTTTCCAGCAAGGAATTTGCACATTCCTCAGCTTTAGAGGTTTGTATGAAGCTCAAGAAGATCTCTTTAACTGGCTCTTCACTGAGCTGCCTGTCAGAAATACCCTCTCCTTAGCTTTCAGGAAGCAATAATAAGGAGGCACCTCTATGTTTCCATAGCTGTACTCTGAAGGTGTTTACTTAACAATTTCTATTAAAGAGAAGTAAAATATAGGCAGAGAATGTGTGCCATCCCAAACTGACCCTTTGACACCTTCAAAATAAGGAGGCAAGAACAGTGTCATGACTGTGTCTCTTGAACCTCTTTATCTTGTCATAGGGGCAAAGAAGATAACAGGCAAGGATGAGAGGTTTCTACCTTGGTCTTAGAGGAGGATACCACCAGCACCAAATAGCAGGATGCAAATGAAGAACCAAGAACTGAATAGTATCCTTGGGCAGCCCTGAACATCAAAGCAGGAAAAAGGTGTCATTGAAAGAATGGGTCTGCAGGCCAAGCACTGCAAGTAAATCAGCTGAGAAACAGCCTATGAGCTATTCCATATAATGAGAAGTTGAGAGTTTATTATACGTACATTTGGGATCATGTGCTGGAAGAATCTGTGGATTAGTTAATTGAAAAACACCCAACATGATGTGTCAATTACTAATCTAGAGTTATGCTCACATATCTTCTGTCCTCCTAATGAGCACCTCTCCAGGAAATAGTGATAGCATTATGTTAAGCACAATACAGTAAGGAGAATGGGAATAATAGAAAAAAGTTCAGAACCTCTCTATAGGTAAATAAATTTTTGCTAGGTGAAGATTGCCTTTGTAGCAAAAATCTCAGCTCTCCCTGTATTGCAATTAAGAAATAAGAACCTGTGTCTAACTACCCTTCAGCAGCTATTTACCACAATACTGAAATTAGCTTTTAAGTTTTAATTTTATGAAGATTTCAGAAGTATTTTCCATTTTTTCCTAGTATTTTCCATACATTCTAATTGCTTTAAATTTTTTGTTATATGTTTGTAAAATAAGTTGTTACTTGTTTGAGCCACAGGTATTTTCAAACAGAGATGGAAAAATATTGATGTGTTTGATATTGGATCAGAACTTGAAATTTAAATTCTGAATTAAATGGACACAAATGGTGTCCATTTTGCTGTGATTTTGCTGATGATTATCTGCATACAGCTCAACATTGTCGATTCATAGTCTTTTTTTTTTTTTTAATTGTATTATTCTATCCACATTATTCCAATAACACATAATCCTCTCTTGAGTCTCTCTGTAATTAAATGAGTAGTTTTTCAAATGAGATGCTTCTGGAGGAATCTTCAAAGAAGCTTTTTTCCCCTTGCTTTTGTTAAATTATAAGTAGAAGTGTCATCATCAGAAAACACAGCTCTCTTTCAGTAGATTACTTTATCTGTTCTCATGTCTGGCCAAATGCAAGACTTACCCCTTTGCTCACAGAACTGAGAGAAATTTGTTCCCCTAGCAGAACCTGAAAACAACCTACCTTGACAGCATTGTTTTTTTCATGAGCTTCTTACTGACTAGTCCCTTCATAATTCTTTTGAGAACATATCATAAAAGTCAGAAGCTGAATTAGGAAAGCAAGAACTGTCCACTGCATTATTTCTTGCTCTGCCAATAATTGTTAAATTTTACACCAGTGACACTAACTCCTATAATTTTCTTTTGATGTCTGCCAGAGAAAAATAATAAAGGAACATGCCAATGTCAACATAACACTTTTCATGATCTGTGTTGTGAAATCTGTATTGGTGTCTCAATCTCTGCTTCAAAATATTTCCTACTTGATGGGAGAAAACTCCACACTCTGGTGGAGTTCTGGTGGAGTTTCTGATTTTACTGGTTTGCTGTGAGCTTATCCATCTCCAAACAAATTAAATTAAATTACCCTTTTTGACATTTATAACTGTTTCTTTACTTTGTAATTTCTGTATTTCATCAATACTATTGATTCAAGCAGGCATGCTTGAATCTGCTGTTTCTTTCAATAATGTGTTTAGAAACGTTGCAGATGTGTTTGTATAGGATAAGAAGTTTTTTGCCACTCAGTGTTTACTGAGTATTCAAAATAACTAAGTAAAGGAACATTTGAGATTTCAGAAAAAAAATTAGATAATAGAACTATCTTCCACTGTTTGGAAGACAATGTATGATAGGCAAAGTTCATAATAAACAGTGTAAGCAAGACTGCAACACGTTTGGTTCCCTTTGACCTAGACAGTCCTCAAAAGTTTGCCCAAGGCTTTGAATCCTCAGATACTCCTACAGACTCTTGTGCACATCTTTATGTCCCCAGAGCATGTCACAAACACTCTCAATTTTATTTCATAATTGTACATCTCTGGGGGTCTTCACGAGAGATCTCACAATAGTTCAGATACCTGGGAAAAAAGGAAAAAAAAAAAAAAAGAAAGAAAACCAAACCAAAACATAAAAAACCCCAACTCAAAAAATGTGCCAAATAGCCATGTACACTAGACCAAATACTACATAGCATGAATGCACCCAGTCTGGGCTACCTCATCTTCAGTACAGAGAAGAGTGTCTGGTCCTGCTTTAAATGATAGCATAGACATACATGGAGGTAAACCTCTTTCTACTAAAGAGGTGGTTTCTGTGGTTTGACCCTGATCAGCAACCAAGCACCACACAGCCGCTCGCTCACCCTTCCCCTGCCCCAGTGGAATGGGGGAGAGAATCAGGGGAGGGAAAAAACAACAAAACCCCAAAACCCATGGGTTGAGATAAAGACAGTTTAATAGGACAGCAGAGAAAGAGAAAATAACAATAACAACAGAAGATACAAAACAAGTGATACAAGTGATACACAATGCAATTGCTCACCACCCAATGCCCAGCCTGCCCCCAAGCAGCAATCACTCCCTCCCTGGCCAACTCCCCCAGTTTCTATACTGAGCTTGACATCAGGTGGTATGGAATAGCCCTGATGGCTAATTGGGATCAGCTGTCCTGCCTGCATTCCCTCCCAGATTCTTGTGCACCTGGCAGAGCATGGGAAGCTGAAAAGTGTAAACAACTGAAACCAGGACAGAGTGCAAACACTAAAACCTAGTTCATTTACATTGATTAATTATTAGAGCAATTTCTGGCTGTATTTTAGATTATGTCAACTTACTCTTTTCCAGGGAAATCTGCTCAAAATGTTAGGCTCAAAATCTTGTCATGGGCAAGTGTTAGCACACCGTATATGTTGAGCTAAGAATTTAAGGATAGTCCAATTAATATGTTGCTCTACCTAAAACAGTATGGACCCATTTTCCAAATTAATAAAAGTCTCAATAAATACATGAAAAATGTTATGTATTAAAAAAAAAACACCCAAAACAAAACAACTCTTTCCTAATATCTACCCCTTTTCTTTGGTGTTATGTTCACTCTTCCAGTGTTCCTCTAGGTCCTAGGATTGAACTTCAGCTTTCTTCAAGAGGTGACCAAGAACTAGGTCTTCACTAGGAGAAGTATCATAAAATCATAGAATCACAGAATCATAGAATTGTTAAGGTTGGAAAAGCCCTCTGAGATCATCTAGTCCAAACATCAACCCCTCCCCCCCCCAAAAAAAAACCCAAAAAACAAAAAAAACAAACAACAAACAAACAAAAAACCCAACAAAAACAACCAAACCACCATGCCTGCTAGACCATGTCCTGAAGTACCACATCTAGACATTTTTTGAACTCCTCCAGGCACGGAGACTCCACCGCCTCCCTGGGCAGCCTGTTCCAATGCCTCACCACTCTTTGAGGAAAGAAATTTTTCCTAATATCCAATCTAAACCTCTCCTGGCACAACTTAAGCCATTACCCCTCATCCTATCGCTGATTGCTCGGGCACCCTCCTCACCACACCCTCC
>VZTL01016859.1:0-28259 GCA_013400535.1 Scopus umbretta
TGGGGTGATAAGGTGGGTGTCCCAGAGGATGCATAGTCTGTAAACTCTTCAAGCAAAAGTCTGCAGATTTTGAGTATATGCATAAATAACAGTAAATACTTAAGAACTGTCTTTCCATTTTGAAAAAAATTAAATAGAAATTCAGGTGATGTACATAAGCATGCATTGTCTTTCAATAGACTCATCTAAAAACAGTTGCAGATTTTCTTTAAATTTGTTACCATACTAACATTATGTTGTTAGGTAGGGTCCATTCCACTGAAAGCTACTCTTAATTATGCTCCTGCAGAAAAATAAGGGTCTATTCCACTGAAAGCTACTCTTAATTATGCTCCTGCAGAAAAATAAAGGCGAATAATATTATGGGAGACTGTCTGTTCCTTACCCACTTCTATCGAAGTATATCTTGTTTTGAGTAAGGGCTGTTCTCTTACTGAAATTTTATTCATCTGGTTGTTTCCTTACAAGAAAATGGCAAAATAACTTGTTCACCTTTGTAACTCCAAACTTGAAGTGGTCTGGCAATTTTTAATCCTAAGCAGTATGAATCATCGGGATTCCTGTAGCCTTGCAGACCATGATAGTGGCAGTCCAGGCAACAGTTGTGAAACAGTTTTTTTCATTTGTGTATTTTCTTTTTGAGTAAACTGGAAAACATAATTTCTTTAAGTTCAAACTCAACTTAGCTCTCACTCAGCCAGACTTGGTGACTTCACTGAGCACAAATGTTGCTGTAGCAGGGGCAGGAGATGATAGCTCTTAAATTTGGAGCTTTATCCCAGCAATTTATTTTTAAAGCAGAATTCCCTACTGAAGTGAGTGGGAATTCTGCACAGACACTGTTGTTATCAGGTGGTGGCAAACAGAATCTACAGATTTGGAAGGAAAAGTCAATAGGATACAGCACCAAAAACAGAGTGGGAGGACCAGAGCTCTGTAGCAATCCAGTCAGCATTGTCTGAAGGAACATACATTAAACGATGCAGTCACAAGGCAGAGCTGCCTGCCATCCTGCGTTATGGTTACTGCTGTTCTCTAGAACTCTCTGGCTTTCAAGCCACCTTCTATCATTATTACTCTTCTGTACAGTATTTGGCATGAGAACAATCTGTTCTGGTAGACCAAGAGGTAGACTGCTAGTGACTGTGGGCTGGAATGCTTCATCGGCCTTTGGTGCAGAACCATATTTTATCTTTGGAAAGGACTGATGCATTTTGTGAGGTGCAAGCGAGGGATACCCACCTTATCACCCCACTGGATTGTTATGCAGATTGTTAACAGCACAATGTTTGTGAAAAGCTGGAGTTCTTCGTCTTCCTGTTTCAGTATGGTAGAATATATGGATTTTTAATTGCAAAATTCATGCAGGGTCAACATGATGCATTAACAGATGCAGTTTATTTCAACACAATATTACATTGTGCGATGCATAGAGGGCAAATGGGGGCAGCTGTGGATGCAAACAGATGAGCTGAGAGGTCAGAAAGCCACACAAGTTTGAAAAACTTCTTGCGTGTAAATAAGCATGTTGAAGCTTTCAACTTCAGCAAAACTTTTTCATTCTCAATTTCTGGTTGTGTGTCATTTCTTTAATTGAAATACATTTATTTGCAGTAGGTAGGTAACTAATAATGCTCCTCTTTTTTTAAAAAAACATCCCTCCGGTGCATTTATTACAATACCATCAGCATAAATAAAGCAAAGCAGAACAGGGGAGAGGAAGAAGGAAGACAAACATTACAAGCAGGGCCATTTTTTCTTAATTTCTGAGTTTAAACCACTGGCCTAATAATCTTCTGATCTACTAATTTTATANAGCAGAGGCCTGCTGGGAACGAGGGGACGTCCTGCACCACCTGAACGGGAGGGCACGGCCATGTCCCACGGCACCTGCGTGACGCATTGGGCCAAACCTTCCAAGCCTTAAATGAAAACCAAAACCAAACCAAACCTTTTGTGCACGCTCCCGTTGCTAACGAACGAGGGGGGTTTGTTCAATTAATTTTCTAGACCGGCAGCATCAGCCAGTACATGACCCATATCCTGAAGTCTAGACAAATTATTTCTAGGACTCTCACTTGCTAACACAGCTCCGCCCCAGTTACAGCTCTGCCATCCCCTAACACCCGAGTTACCACTTTCTTTCAACTCATTCTTTTGCCACACAGATGCTTTACTTTACACAGCGCTGAGCACGTAGGCAGCACACCGCAGAAAGGGAGCTCAACTCCTCTAACCATACACCTGGAAATTGGACAGTGACACAAAACCTGGAGTGGGAAGTTTGCTTTGCTTGTACCTGTTTTTCTGGCAAGAGAGAGGCCTTCTCCTCACTGCAGCCATCGGTGCTGCTGAAGGCTCACAGGCTTTAGGCAGTCCCACAGGTGAACTGACAGCAATGCCCAGCGAGGCTCACCCTCCCCAGCTCCCAGGACTTGAGGAAGCAGCCTCCGCTGGGCTTCTCACCAGCGGACCAGGGGAAAATGGAGGTGATGTGCTAAGAACAGCCCCTGCTACTGCGGGCAGCCCAGCGCACCCTCCAGTGAGAGGCTGTGGAGGGAGACGGCCATGGCGGGAAAGCAGGGCGGCTGCCTGGGGCTCCCTCACAGCCATGGGTGGTAGTGGGTAACGGGTGCGGGCCCCGGGGGCAGCGGCACAGCTTTTCGCTTATCATGGCTTAACTTGTCACAGGCCCTGGGCTCTCCGTGTTGTAGAGGGGCCCTTAAAGGGCCTGCACATCCCTCGTGAGCCCTGCGGAAGGACACTACATCCCCATTAACAGCTCTGGCCAGAGCATACATGTTCCGAGGTTATCTAAAAGTAAAAGCTAATTGAACCAAAATCCTATGGTCGTCAGGTCAAGGTACAGCATAAATAGGGTTGGTACAGCCTCCATGAAGTGCGCTGTAAAGGTGTGTGATCTTTGATCAGGGTGAGGCACCACAGGAGAACGGCTCTTTGGACTGGGTGTCTGCTCACTCTTTGGACTTCCTTTGAAGCATGCAATTAGTGGTGATGGCCGTTTCATGGTGGAAGATAGCTTTCAGCAAACAATCTGCCCGTGCTTTATTCACATCAGCACCTGAAGGTCAATAGTTACTTAGTCCAACTGCAGTGCCCAAGTCGGCTTCCTCACTGACGCTTTTTTATTTCCATTTCAGTTACACTTTTAGGTGATTTAGGTGATCTTGTTATCTTGTGTGCTCCCCATATGGCAGGGATGGGCTGTACAGCAAAGACTTTGGACAGCGAATTAAAACTGTGCGGAGTAGTGTGGTCGTGTTTGCTTAATGTGAAAGCTTTTTTGGGAAATGTCCAACACCAAATAGTGGCCAGATCCAGTGATTCAATCCCATTACTCTTTGTTTGTTTTCTACAGCTAGTCCTAGGGCCAATAACCCCCTGCACTGAGACAGATGACAACTGCAGGATGAACAGTTTCCTTTAATGATTGCATCAGGCCCCTCTGTAAGTTACTATTTTCTACAGAAACCACACGCACCAATGAAGTAACTAGATAGGACAGTACTATACTGATAGCATCTTGCGGTAGTGAAATGCAGGGGGTAAGGGACATCAGACAGAGAAATGCTGACACCAGGGCTACCAAATGCAGTGAAAGCCAAATGAAAAACTCAACACAGCTCTTAGATAACCACAGATCTTGTTGTCATTAAGGCATTTGAGTACTACTGTACTAACAAAAATTAGTAACTAATTAATAATTGCATGTAAACTGCAGAAAGCAACCTTCTGTTCTTCCAGAAAACTATTTACAAATAGACTACTTAAACAGCCACCTGCAGTTAGAAAAGCATGTCCATAGATTCTAACGATGCATTTCTAATGGTGATTAGAACCACTAAAAAAACCATTTCTAATGGTTTCTAATCTGTATTTGAAAACCTAAGAAGCCAGTGAACATTTTAACTAAACTTTGTAATTCATATGAAAGTTGGAAGTGATACAGTTCCATGGAAAAGTACTAGACAAGGTGAGCAAAGATAGTGATTGTTTAAAAAAAAAAAAAACAAAACCAAAACCAAGAACAGAATGGAGGAGGAGACAAACTGGAAAGAACAGAATGGAGAGAAGGAAGAAAGTTGTTAAATTATTTCATCGGCCTCTAAATTGTCCATAGAATAAAAAGTCATGGGTTTGCATAACACAGGACATGGAAGTCTTATTGTTCTTATAAAAGTCAGCCAATTAAATCTTTACTGTCTTAACTCTGATGTTTGTAGAACAAGGAAATAATTTGACTATTGCTTTATAGATTTATGTTGAGTAGCTGTGGAGGGAGATACAGTAATTGCTCTTGGTGTGCTCTATTTAAAAGAAAAAACACTCATCTGTGCAGGAGACAATATTTTTAGGGACAGTCTGAGACCACACGAAATTGTCCCAAGAACTTTAATAATACTCAAATCTTTTTGAAGTGCAGAAAAGTACTTTGATTTCTCACATTATATGAAAATCCTCCCCACAAATCTGTATTAAAAAAAAACCCAGCAGCTAACAAAGCAAAGCATTCTAATACCTTTGCTGTTACGCTTCAGCACAGGATGAGAAGAGCAACAACCTGTGACTGATGGCAGTCAGGCTGCTTAATGCGCTACTGGAAGACACCATTGAAAAGTAGTTAAGTACAAAAATTACCTAAATATGACTTACATTTATTTCCCTGGTGTTGACAGATACTTAGATCACAGTATTTACAGACCATACAAGTGATTTACTGAAGAACAAACTTATTTAATTCATTCATCAACTCAGAGCACAGTACTTTTTGTTTTGTTTGATACAGTCCAGTAAAAATAAGGAGATACAGAATAACGTACAGAAAATATTTTAAACTATTTCTGTTAAAATACTTAAAACTTGTATCCCTCAGAGCACTGGATTTTTGTGGTTATATGCTATTGAATCATCTTGTAATGTCATTCCTTAAAATGAAAGCTAAAAATGTATTCTGAAGTCTTGTAGTTCCTCTCCAACATAAATGCTGCTGAGTCATCCTTACTTGATAAACAAATATTTATGCTGCATCTGCACACAAGTATGGGAAAAAATAAAATTTTAACTCCTCCCCCCACCACTATCAATAAATCTGAAGAAAACATAAAGCTTCTGAAGCCAAGCTACCTTAAAATTTGGGAGACAGCTTTACTAACTTAAGATTTGTCTTTGCTGTAGCAAAGAACCTAAAGCACTTCACTATTACTCTCTTCGAGGGACTTTTTCCAATTAGCAGTTGTTTCACTTTTACTTTCTTCCTCACAGAAAGCAATATGCAGTCTGAACATCCATTGTATAAGCAAATGTATGATATATTGTGAAACTGCTTGGAAGGGGACACATACAGAAAATATCCACAAAAGACCGTTCTACAATCGGGTGCAGGTATTGCCTCATCAATTTACTAGGAGTCTGCCCATTACATTCTTTCCTTAGCCAGCCCATAAGAAAACATACAGATGCTTAAAGAGGAACTGTCTCGTCATAAAGTCATTACTAATTTTAATCTGTTATTTTCTCTTTGTTAAAGCAGACAGCCGTAATAGCATGTATCTAGAAATGTTTAAAAATATTGTTAACTGCGCCATACATGGGAGCTTGCACATGCACTACCTTGCACAAAAAGAAGAAATTAACACTACGTAATTAGTTTTGGATCGTTTAAGTTTCCTAATTCTAGTAACTTTTTCTAAATTTAAACATGAACAATATTTACATACAACAGAAATTATCTCGTTTCCAATTCCCTTTTAGCCATACTTAATTCTCATGTTCTGCAGTCTCAAATACATGCTTAAATAACCTACTGAACTCCTCAGTGGGTTAAGGTGAGCGCATGTGTAAGTTTTAGCAGTAGAACATTAGTTTTGACTTATAAATGTCATCACATGTAACATAGAAAATGAATGCAAGTGTACTTTATGACCACATATGTTGCCATACAAAGACACCCTTCTGGCTATGATGACTATTTGGTCTGTATACAGCATTGAAATACAGTACAGAGATGGAGCAGACCAGGAATCCCAATTTAGATGGCCTTTTGGGTAATCTCCATTTATGGAATTTACATGGACTGTTGTAAAAATTTAAAAAATGTTTTATTAAAATATATATAAAATTACAAAATTAATGTACTTTTAGAAAAACAAAATTCTACAAAAAGTGTGAAGGCTTTTTCCACCTATAATTACCATCTGAATATTCAACATCTGACATCAAATGCCTACTGAAAATGAGTATTTGAGACAGATTTTTGGACTGTGTGGATGTTGTATGCCAACTTCTAAGGCAACAGGAAACTCCTCATCCAGAGTCCAAAAAATGTAGGGAGACCCTAAAAACGTAGCAGAAGCATTTCCGCACACTGATTTCAGTAGTCAAGTTTGTGCAGAAGTGATTCCACTAGATTCGTAGGGTACCTTTTGAGGCAACAGAAACTTGTCACTTCGTAAGCTTTCTGACATTTTCCAGCTCTTCGATAGGTTTCCATTTCTGATGGATTGTTAATAGCTGGAAGAAAGTCAAAGCAAAATATGAAAGAAATTAGCAAAATCCCAGTGAGCATTTACTCCATTCCCATCCCTCCTCATATCATACATCAACTTACTGGTGAAGAAGGGTTTCTAATAGCTTTACATTTTCTTTTCAGAAGTAAGCAAAAATAGCAACTGATGACATATTTAGTAATTTAGTAAATTAAAATTATTTGGCATGATTACTTCTTTAATATCCAAGCAATTTTTTTTTTCCTTATCCTAGATGCTCTACTAAACTAAGATATTTCTTCCTCCAGGCTGCAGTACTCAAAAATATTCTTAGTCAATTTTCTAATTCAGCAACAAAGCATGGGTAAACAGCATTTCCCCTATACTCCAAATTTCCGCTGTTATCAATGGAATTGAGTAAATGGATGTGTGTGTGGGAATACGAACCAGAAGTATGCCGTAAATTCAGGATCACACCTAGAATGTATTAGCTGAATCGCTATCATTATGTAGTACAGGTAAGACACTTTATCTAAAGTAATGAATTAAGCAGTTAGTTCCACTTTTAAATAGATGTATGTCAGCTTTACATTTGTTTCCTCATTAATAGTTTGCTAGTTCTTACACATTTAAATAAAATTATTCATTGTGTTGGAAATGCATACTATTTGTACTGACTATATTATTTGTACAAATTACCTTCTGAGGCTTGGTAGGATCAACAGTTTCCCATGGTTCTGGATTGCCACTCTTGTTAATGCTTTAAGAGAAGATAAAGCAAAACAGGTACTGTATTTCAGGGTGTGACCTTACACACATTTTTCTTATATAAGCAGTCTATCATCAGTAGAACTATTCATGTAAGTAGTTCCCTGAAACACAACTTTACAGGTTTCGGCATTTCTGTTTTAAATTCTGAGTAGGAATCCATGATGACTCGCTTTGTTTGCAGCTTCCAAAGCACCAAACAAGCCAACATTGTTCAAGTATAATGCGTTATCATAAAAGAAACAGGATGAAAAATTGAAACTGGATAAAGACACAGAGAAAAAAGGGATTCTTACCCTGACAGCTAAAATGCCTATTCCAATCACTTTAAAGTAAAGAGCCATAAATTCATACTATCATATGTTGTTCTTTATATACAAGTTAATAGCCTGGTTACAACATATCTGCATGTTCTCTACCTTCTGATTATGTGAAACTCTTCATAAGAAGACTTAAAACCTATTATACCTAAAGCAAAGAAAAAAAGTATAATCTATTAAAAGTTAGGAAATAATTTGGACTACGCTCCAAATTAATTAATTTCTTCAGTGTTTACAATCTACAGATATCTTAGTCATTACTAGTAGTCTCGAACAGCCACATGGATGACTTTTTTTTTTTTTGGTGCAAAACATGACGGTCAAATACCTCTGTTGAACAAAGAAGGTTAGGGTAAACTCCAAGCAATAAGTATTTTGCTTACATGACATCGGATTTGCTGAATAGGGAATAGGCAGAAAAAAAGAGCGCCCCAACAGCTGCAAAGGACACTACTCCAACCAGGGGAATGAGCTGAAAGACATAAAACGGAGGAAAAGAGTTTATGAATTAGTGTCCTGGCTACAGAGCCATGAACAGGGGGAGCGAGAGTTAGGAGGAACTGAGGCGTGATTACCTGTTAAGGTATGTTACCTCTGGATTACTATTCACACCACCTCACTTTCAAGGCATGAATTTCATCTTACGCGCATCCCTTACTGCCACGATCTCCTCTATAAGGTGCTCGTTATTACACGGTGACCCCCGTGCACCTGCTGAGCCAGCCGGCATCCCCTCGCCGAAGGGATCCCTTAGCACAGAACCAGCGCCTCTGGCAAACTTACTTCTTTTTTTGCTTTTAGTATCTGGAAGAAGCTCGTGTTCATCCTCGCTGCGGCTGCGGACCTGGAACAAACGGTTCCCTGTTACCGCACCCCGAGCCGGGACCCCCCCGGCCCCGGGACCCCCCCCGGGGCTGCGAGAGCTCGGCGCCGAGGGAGAGGGCACGGCGGCTCCGTTACCTGGCAGAGCGGAGAAGGACGGGCAGCACCAGCGCCGGGGAGCGGGCTCGCCGCCTTATATACGCCCAGCACCGCCCGGCCAGGTTGGGCTGCGCCCCAGGCCACGTAGGCGGGAGGGACGCCCGCCCCTCAGCGCCCCTCAGCCGGCGCCCCGCGGGCCGGCAGGCGCCGAGGAGCGCCAGGCCCGAAAGCCGGGCTGTGCCGGCGACGGCGCGCCCTGGGCGCGCTTCCCGCCTTCCTCCCTTCCGCAACCCCTCCTCGCTCCCTCGCTGCGTTACTGCAACCTTGCTTCTCCATTTCTCCTTCCCCTTCTTGTCGGTCCCTTTCTCCAGCCAGATGCCTAAAGAACAGCCTACATAGGCAAATGCACAGGCAAAGCCTTGGCTTTCTCTTTTCAGAGCTCGGCAAGGTGCGTGTAGTGACCAAAACAGGAGCCCCATTTCACTGTCGCCTTTCACTGCAACAGCAGCTTAACCCTGGCCCAGGTTCCCACCACTCTGCTGGGCTACACCGCTCCAATTGCTTCCCAGTACCCCTGTCTGAGAAAAACTCCTACCAAAGGCAAGCTGGAGGTGTGCGGTGCCAGTGGACTGCACCTGGGAATCCATTTCTCCCTTTCCCTCTTGCCCACTGGTAAGCAGGACGAGGAAGGAGCAGGTGCCTTTACTGCATGGTCTGCTGGCTCCCTGTAGCAAGGAGGGGACACGACAGGGTGCAGTTAGCTCTGTTGGTCCTTTGAGGGATCGAGTACAGAAGTGAAGCAGCAGCATCTTTGAAATGAAGGAGCTGACAGCATTTTGCTGTCCTAACAACTTCAGGCCTGGCAATTCTAAAGCAGCACGCTCACTAGAAAGCAAAACGGAGAGCAAAACAGTTGAAGGTTTTCATACTTCATCTCCAGCACAGCTGCTAAGAAACCTTTAGGTGTTTGGGAAATTCAGTGGCACAGGCCTACTTGTTGCCAGCAATAAAGCAGCAGGATGGTCCTTCCTTAGGAAACAGTGATCAAAGCCACCATGCTGTAGGACAGTCACTCGTATCTGAACCCTTTCCTAAGTGACAACAGCTTCTACTACTCCCCTTTGCCCTCTGCAGTCGCTAACTGCCTTGGGACTTCCTTTCGTGACCCTTCTCACTGTAAACCGCACTGCAGCGCAGTCCCCAGTGTCCCTGTTATGAGAAAGAAATATTTGTTAATGTGTTTATAACTATAGAACCTCAGCTGAAATAAGAAACTATCTTTGGCAGTGGAGTGTTTAATTCATAAGCATTTTCATGGGGAAAAGGAAAAAACAATTAAAAATTTCCCACCCTGCTAAGTTAAAATGCACACTTACATACATGTAGTAACAATTTCCTTTGATATGTCTGTGTATTTTAGAAGACAACCTACAACGATATATTGACAAAGAATGGTTGGGTGGGGTAAAGAATTCTGCAGAAACCGTTACAAAGCAAAATCCCTTCTCGAAAGAAAAAAATATTACAGTTTGAATTGATTACAGACTTACGTAATATCTGCTTAATCCAAACGTTTGTGCAGTAAGCAATAACTTGTCTAAAATTATTCCACAAAAACCCAGAGTCCCAAACTTACAAGAAGGTATTAAGTACTGACAACCTTTTTGCTACCACTGTATTTTGGAACCTGCTTATAAGAAAGCAAGCCTGTAGACATGCACATATAAAACACCTTACATTTTATATAGTATGGGACTTACATCCTCCTATTTAACGTTCTGAAAGCTTTTATTTTTTTTAAATATTCCCTGTGCTTTGGAGACTTCACAGCACATTTTAAACTAAATATTCTTATTATGCCAGTGTTTGTACTGAAAACTAGGAAATCTACAGTAACACTAAGCTGTTCCACAGTGCTTTATCTAAGTATCTCAATTACTCATTTCATCAGATGAAAACCTAGCCAAAGGAAACAAGATTTTAATTTATTCTCCATTATTGAAGTCACAGGTTTTTCACAAGTGAAATTTTACTGTATTTCATACACACTGAAAACTATGGTAAGTACAGTATTAAAACCCAGGAAAGATGTAAGCCGTTGCAAAGACTTTGTAATATATTTAAAAATACCTATGCCACATCACTCGTTTTTGATTCGAGAGGCTAATTCTTGATTATAAATTTTTTCATAAAATTCCAAGTCTTTTATGTTTAAGGATGGTTTTACAGTCCTCAATGATTTTATGAAATGCTCGTGTTTTACGGCAGTTGCTTCAAGTCCATTCTCTTGCAATGCCAACATAGCAGCCTTTAAAAGAAAAAAAAGAAACAACTTGAAGTGCTTATCATGTTTTAAATTGCAAACAAGTTATTGTAAGTATTCTAAAGTATTTTCCATGAAACGAAATTTTAGATAAAGCATCTGAAAACAACACTGTATAATTTATGGTTATTTAACAATAGATAAACATCAAGTAAGATTACTATAACCTTTTCATTCACTTTGTCTGGATTAGACAATATATCCATGATCACTTTTATTTTTGGATATTTTTCCTAGTCTTTTGTCTTTTATCTAACTTATCCCAAATACTTTCGGATTTCTTTTCTGAATTTTTTTCTCTCTAGCCTTGACAGTACATGCTAATTTCACCTAAAAATGCTGCAGTTGCTTGCAGTACACATAATACAATTCATCTAGATGTGAGCTTGGATTAGAAAGGGCCATGTCAAACAAAAGGTAGTTCAGTTCCTTAACTTCTAGTAAATTATCACAGAAAGCCTTTATTCTTATTTGGCTTTTTTATTTAAAGAGTTAACCCTTGTGCAGTTCTCTGTTTTCCTCATCCTCTTTATATTTCCATTACAAACTGTGAAAGAATCTGTACTACAAATGGCTTGGTAACATCTATGTGTTAGCTCTCTTTTTCTATTGAAAGGTTTCATTTACAGTTTATTTCCCAGATTGAACATGAATATTTCTCACCTCCTTGCACAGATTTTCAATATCAGCTCCAGAGAAGAGGTCTGTTAGGACTGCCACATCTTGTAATGACACGTCAGTATCTAATGGAATTTTTTCTGTGCAGATTTTCAGAATGGAAAGCCTTCCCTATAAGTTGGTGCATATTAGATAAGAAAACAAAACCAAACAAACCAATAATTAATCCCTCTCGAAAGCAGTACAAAATCTGAAATTAGAACTAAGGAAAATCCAGAAGAGTACCAAAACCAAAAATACATGGGTTTGGTGGAAGAGTGAATAAAGTGCTATTAATGGAGATAACCGTAAGACTAAGTATTAGCTCATATATTAAAGCCTGTTATTCATGGTTACTCATTACTTCATGAAAACACAGTATTTTAGACTGAAGAGTCCATATTGGGCCTGCTTTGAGTCAACTCTTCTATTTTGGGGGGAATCTCAGGACAAGTAGCTACACTACCCTTGGGAACAGGGCACAAGAATGATTTGAAGCAAGGACAGCCAACTTGTTATGGTACTTCCTAAACTGCAGCTTGATTTGTAAATACAGAATTGTTCCAGATTTGGGCTATTTTTGATACACAATAGACACACCAGTTAAAATGTTGCTGGTTTTTGAATTACAAGTATAAGTATTCCTTTAAAAAAATTATTTTTTTGTTTAGTTTGGAGAAGAGGAGGCTCAGGAGAGACCTTACTGCTCTCTACAACTTCCTGAAAGGAGGGGGTAGTGAGGAGGGTGTTGGTCTCTTTGCCCGCGCAACCAGCGATAGGACGAGGGGGAATGGCCTCAAGTTGCGCCAAGGGAGGTTTAGATTGGATATTAGGAAAAATTTCTTTACTGAAAGAGTGGTGAGGCATTGGAACCGGCTGCCCAGGGAAGTGGTGGAGTCACCATCCCTGGAGGTGTTCAAAAAACATGTGGATGTGACACTCCAGGACATGGTTTAGTAGGCATGGTGTTTTGGATTGATGGTTGGTCTAGATGATCTCAGAGGTCCTTTCCAACATTAACAATTCTATGATTCATTGTACCTTGAGCTTGGTGACTAATATTCAGTGAATCATCCATCAATTATTATATATATTATAGGAATATGCCTATATTGCTCTTAAAGTAAGTATGCTGGCAATTAATATCTCTCCATTTAAAGCCATGTATGGATTTGTAATGCATCACCTTCAGATCTGGAGGTGGAACATAGATCACCTTGTCTAGCCTTCCAGGACGCAATAAGGCATCATCCAACATATCTGGTCTATTTGTTGCAGCGACTACCATGAAATCTTTGTTCAGAGTTTCCTGAAACTCTAGCTGAGTAAGAGATGATATAAACAAATTAGCGCAACATGGTTAAGATAGATCTTTTTGGAACAACTGGACAGCATTTACCATTATTCCTATACAGAAAAGGGAACATAAATACCTTTCTTTCCTCGTCACTCTGTTCCCGACATTGACCCTCAAGCTGTAGTTTGCTTCCTCTTCTTTCTGTGACTTTAAGCCCAATACCATCCAACTCATTGAGAAGAACAGAAAGAACCCGCTCTGAGACACCATGGCCAGTTTTGCAGTGTGACCGAGATCCCAAGATAGAATCAATCTCATCTAGGAATATTATTGCTGGAGTATTTGCTCTTGCTTGGCGAAAAACCTTTTTTTTTTATTAATAAAGTAAAATGTTAATATATGCATTCTATCAGGTAAGGTGAAAACACCTGTTTACATATACTTTATATTTCACTTAATTAACTTTAAAGACACATTTGTAAAGATTCACGAGAGCCATTCTGGCTTATGTTTAATATAGGCAAATTCTGCTTCTTAAATTCTTAAGTGAACTGAAAGCAAAAGGGTAGAAATACTTTCAAAGTTTAAAACTGGTATCATTTTAGGGCCAGATTCTCAGTTTATATAAATGTGAATCTGTAAGCCATTTCTATTTAAGAATCAGATGAGAGCTTTAGCTATCATCTTTCCAATAACAGAATTTAGGCCTTACTAATACTCTACAATATAGACTTTACACAAATTAAAAACTGTACCTGAGACAAAATCTTTTCTGAATCTCCAACATAAGGTGAGAACAGATCAGCACCACTTACAGAGAGAAAGGAACAGTGACAACTTGTGGCCGCAGCCTTCACCAGTGTGGTTTTGGCACACCCTGATGGCCCATAGAGAAGAATACCCTTTGGATGAGACAGGCCCATCCTAGCAAATGCCTGAGGAAAGTTCATAGGCCATTCAATACTCTGTCAACACAAAAAAGCGGATGAAATTCTTAGTAATGAAACTAGAGTTCATAGGCAGTCAATAAAATTGCTAAGCACATTACTTCCTATCCTTGGTACAAACATTAATTTGAAATCAGAGAATACTAATTTGGTCTTCCTTCATATAATGGCCCCCTTCTTAAAGTTTCCTCTCAGACAGAGATTATATGCAAGAGCCATCTCTGGCTACAAATTCAGGAATGGACAAATTATCTGGCTGCAAATTACGTGTTTTTCAGCTACTGGAAAACATGTTAATTTTCCCATGATATTACATGTGGTGGTGGTATCTTGTGACTGGAAGATTTCTAACTCACAAACATTGTAATAACTTAATGTAGCATAACAAAGTGTTTAAAATAAAATTTATAATCAGGTAATTTGCAAGAGAATTTATTTCTACAATGCAGCATACAGAATACCTCAGAGGGCACAGTTATTAGAAACTAGCTGTTTACCTAAATGTATTTTATACATTACCTGTTTTAACTTTAATTTCACATCTTCAAGACCACCAATTTGCTCCCAAGTGACAGGTTTACACTCTGTTAGTCCAATTGCACTTCGAAAAGAGGATGGTTGAATTTTTTTTAAAGCTTCTTGGAAATCTGTGATGTTAATCATCATTTCAGTTGAATCCTAGAGAAACCCAGAAAAAGCATATTAACAATATTTTAATGTAATAACTTATAATGCTGCATTAGAATGCAAAACATTTCACCAAAGGCCAAGTGCAACTAATAAAGAGGCCAGTTCCCACCTTAACAAGCTTAAGTACTGCAGACACAAAGATGTAACACAAAGTAGAGTATGATCCCTTTAATGGTGAGTTTATATACAGGAAAAGACAATTTTAACAGAAATCAATGTTTTAGAGAGTACTTTTTTAGTAACTAGTTTTAGAGTTGTTTTTCCCTAAATCACAGCTCCATTACAGAGTGATCTGCTAAATCAAGTGGTTGCTAGTTTCAGGGTTACTACGCACCAATTCCTAGATTCTCTTGAATACAAATAAAGTTTTTCTAACATCTCTTTTCACTGCATACTGGAGAAAGTAAGGTGCTTTACCTCAAATAGGCTAGAAAACGCCATTATTAAACTACAGACGCCGTAACAAACTAAAATGTATTTTACAAAGGAGATGGCAGTTCTCCAGGCACATAGACCATCTACTTATTATTTTCATTTGTCCATCTATTTCTTTGTGGGATACCAGGCTCAAAGTATTTTGTTTATTATTTTCAATATTTGTAAGGTATCTGGAGGAGATGGAAGTTGTAGAAATATGATGTTCTCCTCTTTCTAACCCTGAGTGAAGACAGAGGGTTCTACCATTCTCTGTAGATGCTCTTACTCTAGAAATATTGCAGATCTGGCTTCAAACTTCTGCTCAGCCATTCCAGATGAAGAGCCACGGCAAACATATACCTCACAATTCTTGTAAAAGTCAGAACACATAGAAAGAATATTAAGAAATAGCGATTCTCTAATTCCGTATCTATAATATCCAAGTAGTTAGATTTCTGCACACTGGGCAGTTTTATACCTTGTGTCTGTAACAAGGTAATATCCAGCCATACAACCCAAATGATAATCGTTATTATCACTAGCAGTTATATATTTGTGTCAACCTGAACTTTAATTTGAAGTTATTATTAAGAAGCAGAATTCTAAGTTGCTGATAGCTTCAAAAGAGAGCTTTGGTGGACATTATAGTTTAGTTTGCCACAAAAGACTAAAATCTCTGCTTTGCACAATCCTAAAGAGGTAAGGATGAGCACAAAAACTTTCAGCAAGGCTTTTCATCCAGAAAGGAGAAAACAGTCTTTTCAGGTAAGAACTGAAAGGACTATCGAAATGTTGTATTCACGTTTATAACACACTTGCTGTTTTTCAGTATTGTAATTTGCGAGTTCTTCAACTTGTTGGGCTTTTCAAGTGAAGCTGAGTATTAATGAGGAAAGGGTGGTGGTGGTACATATTATTAATGACATTCTTCTTGACTAATTTGCAACCATACCAAAGAGCTGTGGAACACAGCCTGCATAGCAGCTTCTCTGCAGAGCGCTGTAAGGTCAGCTCCAACATACCCAGTTGTCATTTCTGCCAGTTTAACCAAATCAACGTCTGTAGAAATCGGCATACTAGATGTCAGCAACTGCAGGATAGATCTTCTTTGCGTAAGTGTCGGTGTCCCAATAATCACCTAAACCAAATATAATAAAAATTTTAAGTAGATATTTTGCTATATTCCTCTTATTTTATAGACCTAGGCAAGCAAGTTTGTCCCTGCTTTATACTGCTTACTGAAGATTTATGCATACTTATACTGCAACTAAAGAATTTTACAATAAACTTATTAGCAGCACTATACAAATGACGAATATTTAAAATACCCTTCATTTACACTTATCTTCCAAGAGAACAGTGTTTGTGTAAACAGTTGTTTATAAGACACTGTCAGTTAGTCCATCAAGTCCTATTCCAGGCTAATTCAACATAACACACTGAAATAGTATTTTCCTTGCATCACAAGGGCTGAATTAGATTCATTCAAAAGAAAAAAAATCAATTCGATAACATTCATACATTATTAGAAACCTGGTAAAATACTGCCATAAAACACATCTCAATAATCTATAAATCCTGGAAAATAACAAAAATAATTGTGAAATCATTAACAAACTTGACCAAACTGGATGACCCAGGAGTGCATTTAGCCAGCAAAACAAACAATACAAGCAAAAGCATTGTGTGCTGCATAACTGCATGTGTTCTTTTTTCTTTTGACCATCACGTTAGCAAAAGTTTTCCATTTTCAAGTATTTGGACCCCTCAGTTTCCTGAATGCTCCCTACCTTACCCAAGCTGCAGCAATCTAAAGAAACACGACACGCGACTAAAGCCTGTAGAATCCCACTATTAAATATGATCAGTAGACATTAAAACAAACAAACAAACAAACAACAAAAGTTCCCCCTGCTCCACCTCAAAAAGGAAAAAGACAGCTTATGAATAACAGGGTTTGCTTACCTCTCTGTCAAATCTGCCAGGTCTTCTCAGTGCGGGGTCTAAGGCATCAGGTCTGTTTGTTGCTGCCATGATGACCATCTTGCCCTCACCACCTACCCCATCCAGTAGTGTGAGCAACTGAGCAACAACACGATCTTCAGGAGCATTGTTTGAACTTCCTCGCTTTGGGCATAAAGAGTCAACTTCATCAATAAAGAGAATGGTTGGGCCTTCACATGACATTTCTCTGCCCTTTTCAAAGACTTTTCGCAAATTCTCTTCACTTTCTCCTGGTCTTGAACCATAGAGGGCTGGGCCACTGATGCAGAACAGATATGCGCCCACTTCTTTTGCTACTGCCTTTACCATAAGACTTTTCCCTACACCTGGGGGGCCTATCAATAGCACCCCATTAGGGACACAAAGCCCTAGCTTCTTAAAAGTTTTTGGGAAGCGGAAAGGCAGATCAATCATTTCTTTCAAAGACTTTCCCACATCATCTAGTCCTGCAATTGAAGTTTGTGCAGTGTCTTCTGATAAATGCCTGTACCATTCAGAAGTGACGACCTCTTTAATTTTTATGCTTGTTTGGGGGGTTATCAGTCCAGCTTCATCCGTCAAAGGGTCTACAGACAGTATTTCAATATACACCACGGGATTTTCGAGATTTGGGGCAACAGTAACAATATAATGAAGTGAAACATAAACATTTCTTAGCAGTTCTCTGATCGTCTCCTGCAACACTGCTCTGGGAGTCGACTTTTTCAGTGCGGAGCTCTTAAGCACCACTTTCACCGTCGCCTTTTTTAGCTGGCGATACGCCAGCAGCTTCAGCTGGCCGACATTCAGCGTGAGGCCCTTTAGGTCCCTCGCAGTCACACCTGCGGTTCTGCAGGTCAGATCGACCTGCAGGTACCCGTCCGCCAAATCGCGCCTGGGCCACGCCGTGCACAAACAGCAGCCGGTAGGCAGAGAGATCCTCAGCGGGGCGCCGATCCTGGCTCCCAGGGAAGACAGAGTGGCAGGCCCTACCCTGCACCTCTGGCTGCCTTCATCTCCCGGGTCCAGGGGCAGCAGCTTCAACGCCGCCGCCGCCGCCTCCATCGCGGACTTGCGCGGCGCCCCCTCCACGAGAGAGGGCAGCAAGCCCCCTCCTCTGCGCGGCCCCGTCCGGCTCCTTACTCACCCCGCCTCGCCCTCCCGCGGGACGCACGCTCCGCCAGCGCCAAGCCCGCCGGGCCCGCTCCGGCGGCCGACCGACCGGGACCGGGACCGGGACCNCTCAGCCGCCCCTTTTTGACGGGCTGTCAGGCCGCTGTCCGCCGGGTGGGCGCGGACTCCTGGTGGCGGGCTGCGAGCCCTTCCTTGGCTTCTCACACCCTCTTCCCACAGGCGAAATGGACTGAGCCCCCTCCTCCTGGCCGCTCGGCTTGTTCTGCACAGAGCTGGTCTTGGCGGCGCTCGCTCGCCTCCCTCATTTCGCCTGCCGCTTGTCGGGTTGGCGCTTCTTCCACATGTTCCCAAAACCCGGGCTTCCCCTTTCCCGTGTCCCGGTCAGCGCTTCCCCTGACGCAGGGTAGCACCTTTTGCACCAGCGGTTGGGGTCGAGTCGTCTGTAGGTGCTGATTAAGCAAAACAGGCGGGGAGCCAGACAATTGCCTTGAGGAGCTGCTGATACAAGTAATGAGGACACAGATACTTACTCAACAATTGGTGGAACTGTAGCAGCGGGTTGCTCTGACAAATGCTCAGTCGGCGTTTATGAAAGATTAATTGTACAACTTTTTGGTCCACCGCCTTCTTAGATTGTGCCATGAATTGTGCAGTACTTTTATAAAAACCTTCCCGGAGATCTGTCAACACTGTGGGATACAAGATAAACTGGTGATCTAGAAAATTTAGTACGTGCATAATTTTATTCTTGCAAGCAGCTTCACTGTAAGTAAAGTTACGCATGTGCTGAGTACGGACTTCGTTTGAGACCACATGCGTGCAAGAATTGGGATCCCAAATACGCGACGCCAGTCAGAAGTATTACGTTCACAGAAAACACAGAGAGGGTGGTTTACGGCACAACTATGGGCTGCCCAGCGTGTGTTTTGAAGGCCTCTGGAGGGGCAGCATTAGGAAGCCTTTTTGATGGTGTCCTGCCAGATCACATTCCTTACTGAACCAAGGGCTGCACACAAAATATTTCAGCAAGCCATATGAACAAAAGCAGGTGGTGTTAACAGGGCCAGTTCAGCAAATGTTAAATGCTGCGTAGGAACACAGAACAAAGGTGCAGGGCTGAGCAGTGTGAAAACCAGGCAGCCTTCTCTTTAGGCCTCATTCTGTGCAAAAGGGCCCATGTTCTATTTCTTCCCCAATTCATGACCAAATTTTCTCCTTTCAGTGTTTATTTTCTGTTCCTTTTCTCCTGGATATCTACTTAATGTTTCTTTTCATATCATGCTTTTGTACTGCACGTGTATGCAAATGCTTATATGGAATATGCTTATATGGACTATGCAGACATATTAGGTACTTGGTACGGGACAGACTAATGTCTGTCCATGGAATGTACAGACAGAAAATTATAAGGAGCTTTCATTCCAAGAAGGAGAATGTATTTTCAAGCCAACGTCTTATAAACATATTCTCTTGTTTTATTTCTTTCCCTCAAAGGTTCTCGTAAACACAAGTGCCCTCAAGTACGTACTCGGTTAAACAAAAAACATACTCTGTTTAAAATGGCAGATTTGTGTTTCAGAGTTCCAAACTGTAAGTGGTAGACCCTCTGCTTCATTTTAAAAACTTGTGTTTAGGAAAGAAAAGTACGGAAAAGTGCATATTTGAGACAAGCTCTGTGGTTTATATTCATATATAGTTGCTCTTTGTAGCAGACTTATTATAACATCTGGAAAATCTGATTTCTTGTGAGAAGGCAAACACCTGCAAATCTAATCTTCGGTGACAAAGAATTCCACATAATAGTTGTTAGAATTATCGATTTGAGCTTCTGTTGGCTTTAGTGAGGACAAGTTTAGGCTTTCTTGCTGACTTTTTAATGGCAAATGCATGGAAGAGGTGCTTTGCAGTAATCCATCTATTTTTACAATTTAAAATTTACTTTGATACAGACTTGCGTAAATATAGCTGGATAAGTAGCCCAGCAACAGTCTCTCTTCCTTCCTGCCTTCTGTCTATCATAGTTCCATGATCAGTTTAGGCAGTAAAAGAGGGGTTTCCACCCTTTATCAGCTTCGTTATGTAATTCCTGTTCTTCCTTTCAATAAGAAAAGCATCAGTATGGCAAAGATGATGAGCTTGTTTGGTGTCGTACTGTGTTTTTCCTTGGTGAGTTAGTTAACTGGCACTAGATCTTGATTGTGTGCATTACACTGCCATGCAAACACTTGTGTCAGTGCAAAGAATGGCTTGAAATGGGCAGCTGGAAGAGGAGGGAGGGCTGTGACCTTTTTTTTGGTGGCAGTTCTAGTGTGTGTCATCACATTGATCATCGAAATGCAGGTGATGGTTTAGGGGAAAAACAAGACAAAGCCACCAGCCTGCTTGGCAGGTAGCTACCAGTAATAATTTCTGAAATGTGAACAAAATACTTCTTGTTTCACAAAAATGTGAAACAGGAATGAAGTACTGATTCATGAAACACAGTAGTCTTACATAAGAATAGTTAATTTGACAGTGTTGATGCACACTGCTAATATTTTTGGTTTTATTCTATTCTAAATTAGTTACTAAGTGTAAAGCATACATATAACAGTAACACACTTGGTGTCCAACATAAAAGCTGTGATATTGTTGCTTGATGTGCACATCTCAATCAGTGAATTTCAACTTAAACTTCTTCAATTTTTAACTGTAGTATATTGTTTTAATACTGAATATTTTACCTTGAGACACTGATAGTTCAGTTCTTTTTAGTATAATGAAGTGGAGCCCAAAAAACAGTAATATGACTTTTTGAAAGTGTGCAGGATTGGCTTTTTTTGAGCAAACTGTGCGATCAAGACCTTATTTACATATTTTAATAGAAAACTCACCGAGTGACATTGCTCTGGTTTGGAACGCGTACCTTTTAATAGCCATGCTCCTGAATAATTTACAGACCCCAAAATTAACAGTGACAAAATGGCAAAAAGGTATTCCACCAAGAATCTAGTTTAAACTGTCAAAAAAAAAAAAAAGTTTTAAACATTTTTCTTACCATTCACTAGATGGCAGCTGATCTTCAAGAATGGCTGTATTTCTCCTTTCAGATCTGATAATTTGAAGGGAGTAGTCATCAGTTCTTGGAGAAATCAAATATTGTCCAGCATTGTCTTCACTTCATTTCTAATATGAAACTGAAAAACCAGCAAAGTGAGTGTACAGATAATTTGCAGCTTCATTACTGTTTCAGCTTTTTCATATTGGGTTTGTTGCTATTTATTTCTGGGGAAGAATGTTCCTTTATTCTTTGCTTTAATATTTAGTGGGCCAAATTAACTTCTTTTTAAGGAGAATGTACAATGCTCTAATAATATTCTGAAAAGAAAAAATAATATTAATGTTTTTCTTTTGTACATATATATTGGGTTTTGGTAGAATAAAATAATGTTCAAAATTCCCAATTATTATAACTCATGAAATAAAAATAACTGTGTCTTGTTACAATGATTCCCTGCATACAGTGTAAAGAAGATATTAAGCTGTTTATATTTTTGGTAAGTTTGACTATATCTAGTATCAGAACTGAAATTTTTATTTAAAACTGCCAAATTAACAGTGTCTTTAACACGGCCTTTTTTAATGGTGCATGGATTTGAAAATATGCCGTGATTGTCTGTTAATTAAATAAGGATAGCTCAAAGTGAGTAGATGGCACGTATATACTTCAGGGCAGGGTTTTAGTATTTGGGGGAGGGTTCTGTGACTAAAAACACTGTATTATACTTACGCTAGGTATTGCACATTTCAGACACCAGGCTCTGTTATAACAAAACTTCATAGATAAACTGTAAAGACGTGCTTAGAAAAGGAGTGGAAAGAGCTTTTGTATGTCTGCATGTCCTTATGGGAGGGCCACCCTCAATGTGTTTACTTAATTTTCTAGTGAACATCCAGTCTTGTATCTTTATACGGAAAAAGTTCCCATTGCAGTTAGCAGGAATTTTGGATGTGCAAGGCATGTGAGGTTAGGCCCTGCATTTCTCAAAGAAGAGTGCAGAAAATCTCTGCCTGCTGCCAGGAAGCAATGGTGAAGTTACTGCCTCTTGGGTAACATTTGTGCTGCATCTGTGCTGGAGGTTATTGCCGTCACTGCGGATGCATCAGAAGAAAATGTGTGCCTGCACCTGAAGTCTTCCAGTGGAAACTCAGATGTCTTAGCTTAAGTTGACAAGGAAATGATTTTATGCTAAGACACTACATTTTCTTGCGAGTGACTTAAGGCCTAACTGCATATTGCATTCCCTTGACACTTCTTTGGGGTGGTAGCCTTTCTAAGAGGGGAAAAATGGACAGCAGCAGATAATTTAACAAGACACATTTATCAATTTGTCACTATTTGTCTTTAGCACCTTTAGCACCTTAGAGATGCTTGGTTATCTGTTTCAGCATAATCTATAATCCGGTGGTTTACTAGATCTTATTTTGAATGTGCATAGTGAGATCCTTGTGTGGTATTCAGTATAGGAATGAGAGCAGACTGTGGAGAATTACAGAAGGACCATACAAGACTGAAGGACTTAGCAGTAAAATGGGAGATGAAATTCAGTATACACAAATGTGAACTGATTCACAAAGGGAAGAGCGATCAAAGGGAAGGATCTCTTTTATAGCATTGGGATAGATGATTCCATGAAAATGTGAGCTCAGAGCTTGATGTGCAAAAAGCAAATCAAATGTTAGTATTAACTAAAAAAGGAACAGAGAACAGAACAAAAACCATCTCAGTCCCACTGTTTAAGTTTGTGGTTCACCTGTACATTAGATATTGCGTGTACTACTGACCTCTCCCCCAAAATCTGTTTTAGAACTGGGAAGGGTTCAGAGAAGGCAACAAGAACGATCAAAAGTATGGAATGGCTTCAGTGCAAGGAATGTCTCCTCAACACAGAGAGAAAACTTTGAGGTGGCCTATGGAAGAGATTTGCAAAATTGTAATTTGGATAGGAAATGCCTGTTTTAAGGGTCTCCTCCAATGCTAGAACAACTGATGCTACTCAGACCTGTGTTCAAAACAAAGAAAAAGAGGTAGTCCATCACATGGTGGGTAGTAGATCTGTAGAACTTCACTGAAGGATGCTGTGGAGGCAAAATTGTTTGTAGGTGCAAGGAAAGACTGGATAAATACTTAGACAAGGATGCTGCTCACGAGAGTTCTCAGGATTGAGGACGTCTGCGTGAGAAGAGAGCTTGTAGAAGATTGCTGAAGAGCCACCCTCCTGCTGGTGTCAGAAACTTCTGCAAGCTGAAATCATTGGAAACTGAGAGCGTATGAGAGAGGAAGTGTCATGCGTGCTTATTCTGACCGTCTCTCTCTGACCACTGTTCTCACTTTTTTCTTTTTAAAGGCACATTCTTAAAGCATTGCATGCTTGCTTCTTAAATTATGCAAAGAATTCTATAAAAATAATTGGTTTCAGGCATACAAAATATTAGGTACATGTTTTGTATTCACATTTTCCCTCTTAGAAAAATCCCACATAGCAGTTATACAGATTAGTGTATAGCTTATATATAGTATTGTCTTGCAGCTTTCTAGGGTTTTCCCAAATGCTTTAAAGGAATTCCCACTGTGGTTTCTAGGAATTTCCCTTGTGCTTTTAAAGAAGTTTCAATAATTCTTGTTAGGCTTGATAGGAATTTTCCTGGTGCTTTCTGGAAATTTTCCTTCCTTGCTTCGTAGGGATTTCTGCCATTACTTTCTAGGAATGGTCTATTTTCTCTTCTGCTTTCTAGGGATTTCCTGAGTATATCCTAGGAATTTTCTTGCTGACCTGGCATGTTCCCCATGCTTTCTAGGAATTTTCCAGGTGCATCCAGGAATCCCCTCAGTGCTTTCTAGGAATACCCTCTGTGGTTTCTAGAAAGTCTTTCTAGAAAAAGAATTTCTAGGAATTCTCTCTGTGCTTTGTAGGAACATTCCTACATTCCAGAAATCTACCCAGAACCATCTAAGGATTCTCCCCAAGCCATCTGGGAATCCTTGCCATTCCTGCTTTGAAGAGCTGGTTGAGCAGGAGCAAAACGTACAGTACTTGTGTATGAAGCTAGCTGTTCAGTAGATCTGTTTTCCCACACAGAACTTAGCTTGAAAAATGTTTAACACTTTTTTTTAGACTTCCCTTCCTCCATGCAACAGCTGTGTGTTGTACTTTTTTCCCCTCTCTCTTCTTTCCTCTGGTTCAGATAGATAGATTTTCTTCTTTTTCCTTTTTCAGGTTTTATGATATGTCATATTGCTTTCTACAGAACAACTATATCACTTCTTCACACAGTCCTCCGGTCAGATTCTTATTTAGACTGATTTGTAGAGCAGGACTGTATATATTGCGTCTTAACTTGAAAACTTCTGCTAAGATGATGTAATTTACAATTTTTATTGATAGGACATCAGTAAAAGACACTGATCAGCAAACAAATATTTGTAATATAGAGATAGCACAAAGACTTAGTACTGAATCAGAAGGTAATTAAGGTAATTAAGAATGAGTTGTATGTGAAACACCTGTATTACCCTAGCTAGCATCACCTGCACTCGGGTTGTCATTTTTTCAGGTACTTGCTTTGCTTAATCCACTACTCAGTATACCTTTGGCTCCTGATAATCATTTTTTGTATTTGGGTTCAATGCTGTAAGAAAAACAGTCTTTTGTCCTTATTTGAAGTAGTTTTATGAAATTTGAAACCCATTTTCTCTGGAGACAGTAGAATTAGGTAAGTGCATTAGCAATTAATCCAGTTGTGTTAGCATGGGAAACAATCTGCTTTTAGGAAGGGAAGGTCAGTAGTTAAGTATATTAGAAAGACTTTGGTGGGTTTGTTTTTCCTTTGTTTTCTTCCTAAAACTTGTCAGGGCTCAGAGTGCCCCGACAGGCCTTAATTGCCCCAACCAGTCTCACCTGGGGCCCTCGCATCTCTGCCCAGGAGAGGCTCGGGTATTGTGGGCTTTGGTTTAGGCTTAGGCTTAGGCTTAGGCTTAGGCTTAGGTTTAGGCTTAGGCTTAGGCTTGTGAGGCTGTGCCTTGCCAGCCTGGTTATCACATTTGGCTGCTGGTTTCCTATCCATTACAGAGCTGCTGGTCCTTGCTGTTCTCCGGCAAGACCTTTTTCACAGTATTGCTGACATATCAGTGGTATGTAGCAATGTGTATGTTGGAAATTTTTTTTTTTATGAACATGGACTTTCCTGTTTGGGAACTGTCTCAGTTACCTGTAAGGCTTTATATTTTACTTGCTTGTTATCCAAGTTATTGATAAACAACTGTTAGTTGGTATGGGTGTCTGCAACTGTATTGGAGTTCCTGAGGAGATACCCCATGCTATCATCTCTCGTTACTTACCTGTTTCTATACTTTTATTCAGGCTTTTAAGAATTTCTTGTATTTGTACATACCATGAAAGCCAGATGATAAGTGATTTTTCTGCTGTCTTTAGGTGGTGAAATTATGTAAATTATGGTAATGCACAATGGTATATTCTGGTCCCTTTAATTTTTTTTTTTTTTGGTGAACTCTGACTTGCTTGGTGTAAAATTGTGTTTATGCTGCTAGCTAAGTCTTACTTAAACAAAAAGGCAAAGAATCACGTATTGTACTTCTAGACTAGGACTGTGGAAGCAGTGTACTTGCGCCTTCTGGATGCTTTGTAGTGTAAGTGTTTAATAGTAATTGCACATTGCAACACTGACTTCTCACTTGCTAGTCTCATGTTTGCTGCTGATTGTTGCTGACCTTGGAACAGCTGGTTTGTCTCTTAACTTATTCATTTAATATAAAAAAGTTTTCTGCAAGTTTTAAGTTGATTCTTTAAGTCTGTCTTGTATTTTTTTAATCAGATATTGGTAGCTTCAGAAGTAGCAGTGTAAACAGAAGTTCTTTATCTAAGGATGGTCCTCTTGAAGAATAACCATGAGCAGCATTCCCTTAAAACTGTTGACCATTAATAATGAGAGTACAAGTTTAAAGAAAATCTAAAAGTTACTACAAATTATTCTCATTCTATCTGTTGTCAAAAGATAATTATACAAAGATCTGCAATGCACAAATAGTTATTAAAATATATATAATATTAAAAACTGTTCAGCAAAGAAAAAACAATTGCAAAGTGGGAGATGGTTGACACAGTATAGAGAGAATATCGGAAAATATTCTAATACAATTATGAACATCAATTCATGTAGGCTGGTCCCTATAATTATTCTTTATAATTTTCCCCTTTTTGTTTATTTTGCTTTTACATAAATAGCCTGTGAAACTTCTGATCTTTCACTCCCATAAGGGACAGAGATGTGAACTATAAGTTATCTTTTTTTTTGTTTTGTTATTTTCCTTCAACTACCTGAAGAAGTACTTAATTAGTAAGCAACTGTTCTGAGCTTAACAGCTTTCTATTGCTGAAGGGGAGGCAGTCCTGGTGCCATCTGGCTTCTCCCACTGCATCCTTTGGTCATCCGTAATACTTGTCCAACTCCTTTGTCATTTGATTCAACATGCTAAACTGACAGAGAGTTTTTCCTTAACTTTCTCTTTTTTGTGTGTGTGGTGCTGAATTGGCTCACTAAAGAGCAAGGTCAGTGCATGGAGGAAGGCTGTGAGGCGAGCAAAGCATAATTGCTCCTTTTGATAGCAGTGAGTTGTTGCTTTAGCTACTCACTGGACAGTACCCAAGAGTCTAAATGGGTGTCTCTTCCCCAGATTTCTTTTTTTTTTTTTTTTTTCATTCCTTCCCTTTTCCCTTGTAATAGCTCAATACTTTGAGTGAGGGAAAGCAAGTGGAACCAATTAAAGCATGTTGAGTAGGTGAAGAACGGCTCCATTTTATGGCACCTTGTGAAGTTTAAAAGGAACACCAAAAAAAAAAAAATCAACGTTCTCATTGGTGAATATTAAATTCAAAATTGCAGCTCAGAAAAGATAAGCACAGATCTTGGGCTCCTGTATTCCATATGCTTATTGCACAATATTCTGTCTGTGTGCCTTTCCCTTTCCTCTTGTTCTAAAACTGTCCCAGGAAGAGTTTTGTGAAAATCAGTACTTCTCATGGAATACTTTCAATTGTATGTATTTTTGTAGCAAATGTAATTTTGTAGCAATGCCTGACCAGGTCTATAGATGGTTTATGTAGAAGAATCATTTTGATCTGGGGTTTTATTTTGGACACTCTCCTGATTGGTGAATGTATTTAAACTGTAATATTAATAGTGAGTCTTGTTACCACATTTTCTTGCATACTTGGGGAAAGTCAGCCTCTGCAATACTACTTATATATTATTTTTGTAGTCTGTCAGAGAAACAGCTTTGGACAGCAAGGGGGTGGTAGTTTCTGCTTAAAAGTAATTGGTTTAATTTTCTCATTGAATGGAGTGCAGAATATTTCATTTTTTAAAAATAAGGAAACAATCACACTCTAAACACTACTTGTGATTAAAGGTTGTTATTACTATTTTTGGAGATGCACTGAAACTTGTGTGATTTCCCTAATGTACAGTGTCCTTACAAAGCATGTTAATATTGCCATAGCAATCCTTTAGTGTTTTATTTATGCTTTTATACAAATGTTTAGGAAAAGTACAAGAAACAAAGCATTAATATAATCATTCTTCTCTTGGAAGGGAGTGTTATTGTAAGGACGTAAGGGGCATAGTCATCAGTTGTATCTAGACCACCATTTTGATTAAACCCTGGGTGGAACTATTCTTTGCAAATCAGCCAATTCTCTTTTTGAACCACTTTATACTTTTGACTTCTACAAGTTTTGGAACTTGGGCAAGTTCTGTGCTCATATGTGTAACTGTTTTTTACTTTTTGAATTTGATTGCATGTGAAGTTCTACAAAATTGTTTCCACTATTCTTTAAAAAAGTTATCTGTTGCCAAATAATTACTTTCTAATAAATTTTAGCAAGGGTAAGCCATCAATTTAATAGTATTAAAGTGATGATTACATGTCCAAACACCATAGGTCAGTTGAATTTATAGTTCCTGATATTTGAAGTGCTTTTAAGGATATATTTTATTGCCTGAAATTCTGAAATGGAAGAATGGTGCTGCATTCCATTACTTAGTAAATTTACTAAGGTCTTTGTTTTTCATTTATGCAGGTTGTCAGAGTCTGCTTCTGTGAAAACTAACTTGAGGCAATAATGCCTTGTAGAGAAGAAATTTTGAGGTAAGTTCTTTCCCATAAGTGATTTCTGTATAGGGTGAACAAATACTGTGTTTCCAGTTTCAATTACTGGATGGTAAGCAATTAATTTTATT
>VZTL01016860.1:218-21801 GCA_013400535.1 Scopus umbretta
ATTGGGCTGCTCTGATTTCTTCTCTTTAAGAGGAGTACCTTGTGCCAAAGCATTTTGGATACTTTTTTCAGGCTTCCCAGGCCACCAGCTTTGCCTGCAGTGTATGGTCTCCTTGATCCTTTGTATTGCAGTGATTATATCTTGAAGAACCCAGTTGCCAAGAAAACATGAACTTTGTATGTGTGTCCTTAAAAACAAGCAGATAAATAACCAGAGCTGAATAATACAGGGAGTGTTTATCCTGAGTGCATTCAATGTTGTATGTCTCTTTAGATTTTTATGATAAAGAGGTAAAATAAAACATGTTCCCTCTGTGAAATGAGGGAAGCAAGGTTTGCCTTTTGGGTCCTGCTGGGCTACTCACCAGAGTGCAAATGTCTTCTATTGTCGCCTTTCCTGAGGATTTCCATCAGGTTCTGGTCCTTTGACTGGCCACTTCTGTGCTCTAGTGGTGTCAGCTCATTAGTAAAGTAGCTGCCCCTGTGCTTACTCTTCTTTCATTACTAAAATGCATTTCATAGTCTTTCCCATTTATTAATAGTAATATGTATAGATAGTATTATAGTAGTCCCTAGAAGACAGAATAGAGATTAAGCCCCCAGGGTCGTGGGTGCTGTGCAAATGCAATCCCTTGGTTTTGCTGTTTTCTGAAGGATAGTTCTGAAATCATGCTAGTATTTGGAATGATGTATTTGGAATGATGGTGATGATACTTTTGCATTTGTGTCCTGGTGAGGATTTCAGAGCTCAGCACATTAATGCATGTAGCTTCACGGTCCATGTGCAAAGAGAAGAGTCACAGGCATTGTTCCTTTTCTGCCATGAAAGAGCTGGTCCAAGGTCACCCAGCTCTGAATACAGGTATAAGGAAGTGTAACCTGGGGGCACTGAATCCCAATCCTGTACTTTATTTATTGGTGGTGTACACATGCTCTGACAACGGCTGCATCCTTATGGACATCTTTCTCCTGCAAATGACTTAAAAACTCCACCATCCTTGTCGGTGGTTCTCTGCTTTGCTGCATCTTTCTTGACATGCACTCCTAAGAAAATTGCTTAATACCTGAGCTGTGTGGGTGCCTGTGACATGGCAACAGAGGATTTACCAAGAAGGAAAACCCATTTTTCCTTCACTGACTTGAACTAGGATAGGGCTGTCCTCCATTCACACTTAGGCCCTCCCTTGGAGGAGCAGATAGTCTCCTATGTTCCCATGTAACATTTCGAGGTGATTGACTGTCTGATATGTGGGTTTTCTTTTTCTTTTAGAATCTAAAGGCTAGAAGCACAAAGGAATCTAAAGATCAGACGACGAAAAATTCCTTGGAAAGTGAGTGGTCCATGCAGAGGAGACTGTGGTTTGTTAGGACTGTGTGGAGGCTGTTGCCAAACCTCCACTCTCCCTTTTCCTTTTTAAATGTTGGAAGGTTATGGAGTCTCTGCCAGCTTTACCTGGGAAATCAGTTCCTTTTTGCCAAGTAGCAGAGTTCATGCATAGTAAGCTGCATGCATGCGTTGGGAAGCACCTGCCCNGAAGCCCCTGCCCAGCTTAAAACCTCATCAGTCCCTTTGGGCAAAACCAGGCCAACCAAAGGACTGCTGTGATTTTAAAGAGAACATCTGCTACCCAGTAATAGCACAAACACAATCCTAGCAGTTATTGTTACATGGGTTTTGCCCTATGGTAGCATCTAGAGAGCCTGGTCAAGATCAGGTTCCATGGTGCTTGTCTGTATGCACCTGAATAGAAGACAGCCCATGTTATAAGAAGCTTCCATACTCACTAATATAAAAGCCAATCCCCTTCCTGTTTTGGCCTATTGTCAGGATTTGTAAGCACTCAACATGTCATGCTGAACTCCAGAAGGAGGGATGCACTGCCAACCTTTCAGGGACCTCCTTGGCACCTTTAAGAGTGCAAGGCCCAATTCTGACCTGTGGGACCAGGCAGGTTGCCAGGGAATTGTCGGAAGTGTGCCATGCTGTGTGCAGTTGTTCTGTACTACCTTGTGTGCTCCTTCTCCACTGTCTGGCAGGGTATGCTCACAAGTGGGCATCTGTTTGGTATGGAGCATGTTTATTTCCTCTGTGTGTTCGTGTATGTTTTATTGGCTGTGCAGCACATTAACCTTAGAGAAGGGAATTTTCCAGTAGCTCATTGGTTAATAAACCTGTGCCTGTACATTCAGTTGGATTGGACAAGTTGCTCTGTAGGAGCTGTATATAGGTACCTCTTCTTATGTTCCTGCTGCTTTTTTTCACAGCTCTATTATACAAGCCAGTGGATCGAGTGACACGCAGCACACTTGTCCTGCATGTAAGTATCTGAAGGGTAGTTTTCAAACTTGAGGCTCTTTTCCTATTTTCTTTGCCCTTCAAATTTTTCATGGAGCTGCAGGACTGCAAAAAAAAAACCTGTCACGCTGCGTAAGAGCCTCCTCCATTTACACTAAGGGAAGGGATCCGTAGGTAGGACCCTGCTGCTTCTTCAGTTGTGTTGCCAAGAAGTGCAGAGTATTATCCTCTTCCTCTAGAGATAAAGCCTTGCTCTAATCTGTAAGAAGAAGCTGGAGCATCTTGTCCTATAGCTCTAGTTAGGGGGCCTCAGACCCTTCAGCTTCCCAGTTCTGCTCATGGTTCTGTTCTTTCTTTGTGTTCCTGGTGTCAGGATTTGCTCAAGCACACTCCAGTGAGCCACCCTGATCATCCACTCCTGCAGGATGCTCTGCGGATCTCACAGAACTTCCTCTCCAGCATCAATGAGGAGATAACTCCTCGTCGGCAGTCCATGACTGTAAAGAAGGGGGAGGTGAGTCTTCCTGCTTTCATTAGTTTCTTCAGTTTCTAAATACTGGTTGTGCCTTTTCTGTAGAGCGGACTAGGAAGTTACGCTATTAATTCGTTTGTTGCTAAGATACAGTTTACGCAGTGTCCTTGTTCTCTAAAGGATGTGGTACAGCTCCTCTCTGTTTTCTGTTCGGAAAACAGTTTGGAAACCCAGAGGAAAAGTATGATTAGAGTTTTGTCCTTAGCATTGTTATAATAATTTATCATACATAATTTCTATGATGCATATTGCTACGTACTAAGTGGATTTGTCTTTTAACTGCAAACTGAAACTGAACAGGAAGCCTGGTTGGAGAAAAAGGTGAAGAAACATCAGAAATCATAGAAGATTAGGAAAAGCTGTTTTCCAAAGACTTCATTCTCGGCATAGAACTCATTTTTGCATCTTCATTTCTGAAGAAGAATGTTGTAAATGGGACTAGGAAGCAAAACAAATGGGATGGGTTGGGAAAACTAAGGGAGGTGATTGACTCCTAAGGGTGTGATGTAACTCTTCTCAGCTCTGCTAGGAGCTGGAGTACATCCAGAAGGTTCGAAGATGTGCAGTTCCTTTACCTGCATGTAGTGCTGCACAAGGAGGGCATAGAGCTACACAACGGTAAAGTCCTGCATGCCTCGGTGGGCTTGATTCATCATTGTAATTTCATTAGAAAGCAATTCAGTTGTTCTTGATGAGTAAAGGCCAGGACAGACAGAAGTATTAAGAGAGAGAAGCATATAGGAGATTGGACAAAAGAGAGGTGCAGCTCAGATAGTATATGTGTAAGAGGAATTGTGGCAGCATGCCAGAGACACTGGCTGATCAAAAGTGACCCAAATTACCCTGTACAAAAACATCTCTTACAAAGCCCAGGAGATTGTTAAGATACTGTGAACCTTCATGATGTATTCCCAAATCCTGTCAGCTAAACATGCTTGCTTTTAGCTGTTAAACTGATTTTCAGCTGACAAAGGTTTGCTAGAAGCTGCAGTACTGGGAATCTGGTGCGCTTTGTCCTGCAAGTCTTGCTCGTTGTCTTATTTTGTCAACTGAGGAAGTCTGCAGCTGAGAAAAGGAGGAGCAGAGAGATTGGAGGCTGAGGTAGAAGCTCAGACATCAGTCACCAGTCCCTCAGCAATATTAGACGGCCTCATTAAAGTGGATGCTGATTGAGTCCTAGCCGAAATCACAGGCTAGAATGCCCCCTCGCAGGGGAGGGAGCATTTTATGTTCTCCGGTTGTCTGTCAGCATCTCAATGAGGTATGCAGGCTTTGAAAAGTGTCATGCAGAATCCTAATGAGGTACCAGAGCCCAGGCAGAGGGGCAGGCTTGGGATGATGATCCTGATGATCTCTTTCTGGAGTGGTGTATTTGTCAGATCTTAGAAAGCCGGAAAGGGAGACTTGTCAGGATTGGGCTCAGCAGGCCTGTTCATGCTCTCACTGGTCCTGCAGTGACTTTATGTGTGACATGAGGAGGGAAAGAAGGGGATGTACTCAAGGAGAGGGCTGTGGGTGTGCTGGAGGGGACCAGGAACCCTTTGTGCTCTCTGTCACTGTGCACAGCTTGCACTGAGCCCAGGGAAGAAAAGGACTTGCTTCTGATGCTTCCCAGAGTTTGTCTTCCACTCTGGGAATCTGATGGTGGATACTTTCTTTAGTCATTTGGCACCAATATCCCACTTTTTTCAAAGCGGTAATGCCCCAGTTGACACCACTCTGAGTCTAGAGAGTAGGTATCTTCACGCTCTGCATGGTAATCCAGAGACACAGGTCTGCCCCCAGCTACTCCATGTGGGTTAGCGATGGCTGCTTCTTCCTACAAGCTACTCAGCTTGGGGTCATAGCTGGGTTTTGTTTATGCCTGTAAATCTTTCCTTTTCTACTTATCCTTTCCTCCCACTTGCCTTGCTTGTACTTCCCCTAGGGTGACAGGACAATGTGCAGTTTGCATCTCCTAATTGACTGCTCTCAATGCATAATGCATTTTTTATTTTAATGAATCACCAGCTTGCTTTGATGGCTTTTTTCGTTATTTGACTTCCTCCCATTGAAATTTCCTTGGTGGAAAGGAAGGAGGGAAAACAGCCTTTTCCCCTGATGTATTGCTTAGGTGCTGGTCTTGGTTATCTTTTTTCCCCAGTCCTTGCCTTTTATGTGGAATATTTTTCCCCTTTGAGTGCATCGTGGGGAGGAGTCAAATCTCCTTTGCCAGCCTCTTGCTCCAGCTCTTTTTTTCAGGATTGCTTTGAACTGGGGAAAGCAGCCAGTTGTTAATCTCCCTAGTGACAGGCTGCTAAGGAGAGGAGTGCAGGTCAGGGGAGAGTGCAGGCTCATCAGTACAGTATTCCTCCCTTTTACAAAAGGTGATTTCCAGCTCTGGGAGCATTGACTCAGTCTGACCTGCCTGCTGTCTTCCTGCGTGATATCAGGTGTCCGTCCTGCACACCAGCCCCCTGATTCTGCTTGGCTCAGTAGGCTTTTTTCTAATTCTAGACTTATGCATATAAACCGAAAGTTTTCTGTGACGTGTGGACCTGGTTTCATTTGCTGGGCTGTATTAGTATTTTAGATAGTGCAAGGAGAAGGGAACAAAGGGAGTAAAACCATTCACCAGAGGGACAGAAAGGGCTACAACAGGGAAGGCAGTATTGGTGGGTTAAGCCTATGAACACATAGTTTGGTCCTTGCTGCCTGCCAGGCTGGCTGTAGCTAGTCTTCTCTGCTTTGTGGTTTGCTGAGGGCTGTGGTATGGAGGAGCCAGGAGGGCACCACCCTCAGCCTGGCAACACAGGGGAGCCAGGAGGGCTTATCTGGGCTTTTGGGTCTGTTTCCATTCAGCCTGTTATGCTACATTCTCTTGCTCCCTCCTTTTCTTCTGATCTTTCTACTTTTGTGGTTTTACTTTTGTACTGTTTTTGATGGGTTATTTGCAGGTATCTTCTTTGCCAACCCTCTAAATAACCAAACAAATGCATGGAGGGAAAGAAGGTTTGAGTAGCATTGTACCTTCTGACTCGGAATGCGAGTGGTGGAAAATCTTCCACCCCTTGGGACCATGGAGCAGGGATCTTATTTGCTCACTGCTGATCCTTCTTCACCACTATCCTCTTGGCTTAAATAGGGAACCTGTTCAAGATTCTCCTGGGGATGGTCCCTTGGGGAAGCAGGACAATGAATGCTTTGAGGTGGAGGATGTGCCACTATTATGTGCCAGAAGGAAGGGAGTAATAACCTTTCTGGTCTTATTAACAGAGCAGCTATATGGACTGCATGGTTTTGTTTTTTTATTTTCAACTAAGCCTGCGTACAAATGACTGTAGAGCTTGTGTTGTCCTTCCCTGCCAGAAGTAAAGGCTTGTGTTTTCAGCTAATTCAGGCCATTCTTGTAAAGCAGGAATTAATGAAACTGCAAAAAATTGCAGAGTTCAACTGGGAGATGGTTGTTCCCTTCTTGACTGCTGCTCATCTAATGTTCTTTGCAGGATGTTGTTTCAGGGCAGTTCAAACCAACCTGAGTGGTGATGGCTCCCATTCTGCCTTACTCCTGGCCGTGCAGTCTCACCCTCTCTGAAGTATTCACGCTGGTATTTGTGTGATCCCACAGTGGCATGGAGGAATGGAGCTGCCTAAAAATGAAGCCTTTTTGAGTTTTGGATTTCTGCTGGCTGAGTGGCTTAGTGTCTGGTCTCATCAGCTCCAGTCCAGACATAAGAGGGCTGACAGGCAGTTCCTTCTGGGACCAAGCCCACTAGGTCACATGTTGGATCAGCTTATGCTACTGGGCACCTTTTCCCTTGCCTTGGAGAGAAGAGGCTGCTTGGCAAGCTGTTCTACCATGTTTCCAAATGTGGCTTTAAACTGCAATCAAGGGACTGAGTATCCCTTAGCCTTAGGCTGCCTTTGAACTTGGTAGAGACCAAGCATGCTAGGGAAGGGAAAGGACAAAGGACTTTTGCAAGGGAGCAGAAGTGCAAACTAAAGTCTTTGAAAAGCTGAGAGCTAAGCTTAGACACAGGCAGCCATGCACAGCTTGAGGCCTGGTGCCTACTACTTCTGGAGGTCTTGGGCAGATGTTGGCAATAGAGCACTCAAAAATGGTCTTGGATGCTTCACACTCTGCCTTACAGCTGGAGTCAGAGAGGTCCTGGTGACAGGAGCTTTGGAAAGAAAAAAAAAAAGGCTATTAAAATGCTCAAAGAGCAGCCAGTTTAGCTCCCTAGGCAGAGCATCCCTTTATTCTGCAATGCTGGTCTTCCAACACATGCACACACACACAAGGAATCATTTTCTTCCTACGCTCTGCAGAAAGCCAAACCACCTCTTCCTCACTGACATATGCCAATACCCATCTCCTGCTTTTACCCTCCTCCTCCTGCATCACACATGTTCTAGTCCTTCCCGGGGCTCTCACCCACGCACGCTGCAGGCCTCTGCTGTCACCACATCGGATGAGCTCTTTCCTCGGCACACAAGTGAGAAGATGGCCTTTTGTACAGCTGTGGTTCTGGACCAGTAGGTTTTTAAATTTCACTTTTTGTAATGTGTCTTAGATAAGCTGGTCTTCTGCCACACTTCCTGGAGTTAAACAGTACGTGACAGCAGTGGGATTTATCATCTGCAAACAGCACAAAAAAACCGTAGGATGAATAGATGAGCATACAGGTAGTTGTGAGGTTGGTAGCAGAGGAGGAGGAGATGCTCACTGACAGAGGTAAGAGGAGGAGGACAGCAATAGACAATCCAAAGAGGATATCCAAGCACTGAAAGATGTACAGGGAGACTCTTTTGTCCAGAGCACTGAGGTGGGTGGGAGAAGAAGCAGGTGTGAAAACATGCAAAGGAAAGCAGGGCTTAGAAAGGAGACTTGGGACTTAATACTGCACCAGTGTAGGCGCTTTACAAGAGCCATTGAAGGTAAGTCAGCCCAGGCCCTGTTTGAGAGATTAAAGATGATCCTAATTCACTCCATTATGATACAAAATAGGAAGTTTTCCCCCAGGCCTCCTGGAACATCTTTCTATAGCTGAGCTCAGCTCCTGTGCTGGACACCTGACAGTCTTGGGGCTGTCTGTGGAAGAGTGGGGGTCACTTTGCCACTGTACTGCCACCCTGATCCTAAGCTTATGTTTTATTGGATATTTATTTGGTGTTTCTGTAGTCTATATGTCATTTCAGGGTATTTCAGGAAACCTTTAGCAGCTTTGGTAACCCTAGCAAACAGAGTAACTTTGGAAACAAGATAGAGAGATGATTTCCCACACATAAGCTCTTGTATGTCATGGACAGCAGGATCACCCAGCCAGAAGACCTCATGTTCCAGGAGCCCCTGTTTAACAGGAGGCCACCAAGGGAATACCTGTTGCTGGCCCTGGGTGAGAGGAGTTGACCAAAGTGGGCTTTGGTTCCCAAACTGCTAGAGAAGGCCTGCGGAGCTGAGGTGGCACATCCATCTGACTGGCACGAGTCTTGTCTGAAGGGGTTGCTGGCTCCCCCAGGGTGGGGTAGGATGGGCTGACTCATGTCGGGGCGGTCTGGGAAGGTGCCCTGCACAGTCTTACTGTGGGGTTTGGCAGGGATCTGGTAAGCCAGTTGGGAAATCCTTTTATTGTTTCCCTCTGACCTGCTGAACCCTCCCAGCAAGATGAATCATTTGCAACAAAGGATGTGACCCTTTGCTGGAAGTGCTCCTCCTCTGCTACACTGATGCTGAGCAGCCTGGGGCATGCCTGTTGTGCCCAGCCCTAACGAAAGTCCTGTTTTCCAAGAGAAGCTGGTAGTTAGATCTAATATCAAGCTCCACACCCCTGTGAGGAGAGATTTCCTGACTTGATCCACAAGTGTTTTCTCCCATCCTCTTCTTCCCAGATACTTGGTTGCTTTTGTGGCAGTTTCCCCCTGCTTCTTGCTGGAGGGAGACCTTCCCAACTAGCTTATGAGTGAGAAGATACAAAGAATGAGAGGTCTGGGAAGCTGAGTGTTTTCCTTTCAGTGGCTGACTGGAATACATGCCTTTTACCTCTTTACTTCTGTTCCAGTCAAGCTGAGGAAATACAACCTTGTCTTCTTCCCACCCGGCTCTCTTTCTGGGAGATTATGCTGCCAAAGACTTTCTGCTGCCTCATGGTAGCACTGTGTCTCATGTCAGTCAGGGTATTTTGTACCCAAGAGTGCTAGCCAAAATAAACTCAGTGCAAATGAGTGGTACCTCAGTTCCAGATGGGAAGTATGAAGGCTGTTGAATCACACCCCTGTTTTGGCATAGTATGGCTGAGCTTTCTGCTTGGGTTTTGGGGAGATGTGGGACAGAGAACATGGCTGCTTGGAGGAAGTCTGCTCGGATGGTGACAGCCAAGGACTGTGGAGTGGCAGGTTAGGTGCAACTTCAGAAGGCAGAAGAAGTGGTGGCTTGGTTGGACCAGGCAGGCCATCTGAGGAGGTCTGTAGCCTTGCTGCAGGGAATACTGATGGGCTCTTCTTTTCTTACTTTGTGGAGGCCTGACAGAAAGGTTTCCAGTGACTGGTGCCTCTGTATGGGCTTCCCCTTCACTTCAGGACACATTTGTCTTCAAAATACTCTTGTCTAGATGATGCTACTGGAATACTGCCAAGACCAGGAAACTGATCTAGGGCTGAGCAATAGTCCTTCACAGTTCTCCAACAGCTCTCATGGGCCTGTGCCCTGCATTGCCTGTGAAGAAACACATCGCTGGCCATGATGTTGGCCTGTCTCTGCCACCAGAGACATCTTCCCAGGATGGGGTGCTGAGTCTGCGCTCTGGGCTAGTCTGGGGTGTTTTTCAGCTAGGAACTCTGGGCAGGGTGCTGGGCTGGGGACTTGGCTGATCTCACACACTGCCAGTGCCTGGCAGAGGGGGAACAAGGCCAGGTCAGGACCGTGCCGTGTCCCTGCCAGGTAGGGAAGGAACAGGGCCACGTCTTGTTGGGTGGGAGAGATAAGTGAGCTGTGAGAACATCTTTACACCTACGAACAATGAGCAGAGGTTGAGCTGGCAACAAGCAGCTATTCTCATTGCCCCGGAGGAGCTGAGCTGATTTGCAGTGTAATTAATATGCATCAGATCTAGAAACCTGAGATCAGGGTTTTGGCTTGCTCAGAAAATATCTTTCCCTGCTTCATTATTGCTCCCAAATGAAATTCTTTGCAGCTGTGGAGAGTGTTTTTGCTACTGACAACATACCTCCTCTTTATTTACTTACTTATTTTTAAAGCTCGATGTTTCTAGTTTCCTACCTGGGGTTTGTTCACCAGGCAGGAGGGTGAGGCACGCACAAGTGCGCATCAGCAGCAGAGACACTAATGCAGGCAGGCGTTCTCTCCAGAACCACTGAGGAGAAGCCAGGAGGATCACGCCCACCTAAAAATAAACATTAGCATATGTACAGGCCTTTCTGAGCCTGAATCACTGCTGGATACCAGATCTCCACAGACTCCTGCCCAGAGATGGTGCAACAGTCTGCTAGGGAGCAGCCTTGCTTCCTGGCACTGTGGGAAAGGTGCAGCTTTTGCTGCTGCTAACAGATTTCCAGGACCTTTGTGTAACCAAAGGCAGCACCGAGATGAGACGCTGACACTGCTGTGTGTGCTTTAACAGCTAGTTGTGGTGCTCGTGCAGCTGCAGACAGGAAAATGCGGACTCTTAGGCCATGTCAGGAAGTTTAGGATGCTGTAGGACAGGGTGCGGGAACAAGAATTATGTCTGCAAGGGTATTTCTCTGCCTTGTGTTCCTTGCCATGATGCCTGCTGGGCTCAGGACTGATGTGGTTTGTTTTCCTTTTGGAGAGCCAAGATGGGAAGAATGGTAGGCGGAAGGAGAGGCAGCGTGGGGCTTTGCACTCCCACACCCTCTGCAGTAAATGTGTTCAGGGCTTGTTAAGTCACGCAGCAAACAGAACCCATGGGGCATAACCTGAGAAACTGAGGCATGAGTTCTGGTTTGGATGTCCTGACCTTGCTCAGGTTAACTGCTTTCCTGTTGCGTACTGCTGCGTAGCTGAGCACAGCTGCCTCTTGGAAATGGACAGTTTTCATGTATGTGTTTCCCAGCGTAGGGATCACAAGAGATACTGCAGGTCCGGAGTGAGTCCCAAGCATGGGCCTGGAGAAGGCTGACAGTGAGACAGCAGGGGGAGGTGTTGGTTAGCGCTGGACAGTATTAGCAGATCTCTCCTATCCCCAGCCATGGTGCTGTCTAGGCATATATGATATGTGTACCATGTCGCTCATTGGTGTCAGGGGAGCATCTTCTTAGATGGAGTCACAAGGAAATAGTACAGGTCAGGAAAAAGTACCTTAGCATAAATGGAGAAGCTGATGGTTCCTGCTTGTACTGGCTGTGAAGCAAGACAACATTGATAGTTACACATATTGGTGGGAATAAAATTTGCCCAAAGTTGAATACCCTGACTTCTGTTTGAAAATCAGTGGGAGATACCTATTCCAGATGTGCACTCAGAGTCCTATCGATCCTGACAACAGAGCAGGAGGTCTGAGCATAGAGAAGGGCTTGAAACTCCTGGCTTGGTCACTGGCAACAGCACACAGCCATCTGTCTCAGTGCCAGTGTTCCAGCTTTTCTGTCTTTCAACTATGGAGTCCCCATAAGGGAATTAGGAAAGCGATGCTTCTGCCTGCCAACATGTGCCTCTTATTTAGGAGGTCGTAAAGCCTCCGTGGAAGTAGAATTAGGAACCTGCATCAGGGTTGTGCAGCTTCTTTGCATCATCTTCTAGGTTTGGGGAATGTTTATATGATATATAAAAGGGATTCAAATAGGCATGGGGTGGGGACATATCCAAATGGTCCAATTTAAACACAGGCTAGGGGACTACTGAGAAGTTTACTAGACACACATTTTGTTCAGGAATTATCCCTTAACAACACTTGTAATAAAGAAGCAGCAATGACATTCAGCTGTTAATGTGGACAAACTACTGTTGTGAATAGGGAGTGGAGGTGTTCACTCCTCTTTCTCCCTGGTGGGGTGGCTTAAGCTGATATCAGTGGTTGGGTCAAGTGACTCCTGAGAAAAGTGGTGTTTGCTGCTCTCTGCTGGTCTGTGAGGGGATGATGTGCTGTCAGTGATTCTGGCCCTTGGGTGTGCAGAAACTGGGCACTGACTCACGGTAAATTACACTTGGGCTCAGGAACAGGTGATGGAGAAAAACCTGAAGTCTGACCCAGAACCAGATAATAAAGGAGATACATGGCCATTTCTGCCCCTGGGAGAGAGGGCAGCAGCAGGGAGCGGAGCTTACAGGAAGGAACATTTAAGAGCCTTTTTTCTGAATTAGACCAATTTACTGAATTGGCTCTGGTAGGAGTCACATCTAAGGAATGTGTTTCCCCAGTGCCAAATCTGGGGCTTGTATTGCACTAACTAAAACTTTTTTTCTGTTTTTTCACCAGCACCGGCAGCTGCTGAAGGACAGTTTCATGGTGGAGCTTGTTGAGGGGGCTCGCAAGCTACGTCATGTCTTTCTTTTTACTGATCTGTTCCTGTGTGCCAAGCTCAAGAAGCAGATTGGAGGGTGAGGTTTTCCTTCTGGACTATGTGCTTTGCACCTCAGCTTCAGCAGAATCCTGGGTTTCGCCAGCAATTTTAGTTGAATATGAATACCCCAGACCTGGGTAACCATAATCCACAAGATATAGTTAGACAAGGAATGGTTAGCAAGGTAGTACTGTCTATTATATGAGACCTCAGCCATGTCCTGATTCCTCAGGAAAGGTTAATTCTTCCTGCCCCAAGCCTTCATAGGAAGATAGGATGTGCTGTAGCTGCTGGTATTCTGAACAAATGCCACTCATTTTTCTACTTCCCCTTTCTTTTAGTAAGTGACATTCTTCACTTTCTTTTGTTACTAAGGTTATTAATTTTGGTCTTGCAGCTATAGCCAGTTAACAGTTTTGCAGAAAAATGGAAAAGGTACAAAAAACAGACTATGTGTCAACCTCAAAGTGTAGTTATACAAAGTTTTGTTGACATTTTTCACAAATGACGGGGGGAGGAACCTTTACCAACATAACTGCCTCAAACAGGGCTTCTCTTCATTTGGTAAATGTTCTGCTCGGGGGAACCCCTTTCATCTTCTTGCCCTCCTCAAGCAAAAAGTTGTCGCTGCCCCTGTTGAAGCACATGCTTGTGAGGAATGAACCTTCAAAAGAGTGGGACATGCCCAAGAGCGGATGTTCGTGACAGTAGAGGTGGAGAGGTAATGCATCACATGAAACCTTAAAAAAGTGAACTGGTTATCCTGGTGAAATCACTGGAGGATGGCAGTTATGAGCCATAGTTTCTCTCTTCTTGTTGAATTACACAGAGGTTTATACGCATTGGTTCAGCTGCCCTTCTTCGCCCTCCTAGCTCAGGCAGGAGAGACCTGGGTTTAGTTCATAGGTAGCAGCCAGGTCAGAGGCATGGCATGGCTTTTGACCATTGCCTCTATGGAGGCTTCAAAGGGAGAGCATGCAGGACTTTTGCAAAAGATCATTGTGGTTTCTTAGGATGAAAATAACTAGATAACAAAACAAGTTGCCTTGTTATGCGCTCTACTGGCTATTGGCCCTTCTAGCCTTTCTTACTGGAAAGCAGCCCTTTACCAGACTTATTCCATGTGGGATTCACAGTGAAGTTGTGCCCATTTCTGTATCTTATGCACTATAGCAGGGAAGGAGTTGTGGGAAGGGGGAGTGGGTGTTACCAAACACCAGTAATAGTAAAAGGTTTGGACCTTTTGTCTTTCAGAAAAAGCCAGCAATATGACTGCAAATGGTACATCCCACTCACTGACCTTAGTTTCCAAATGGTGGATGAGTCTGAGGCAGTGCCCAATATCCCACTGGTACCTGATGAGGAACTGGATGCCATGAAGATCAAGATATCCCAGATCAAGAATGATATCCAGCGTGAAAAGGTAAAAGGGGTTGAGCACTCCATGCCAAGTACAGACTCAGTGTCTCTGCTGAGATGAAGTGCTGATAGAAGCAGCATTCCCAGAGCTGCACAGCATGGGGAGTCACGCTAAAACAGACTGATCAGCAGAGGCTTGTGGTACAGCTCTGTTATCGGTGATATCCAGATGCTGTGCAGCCCATTGTTGCTCGTCCTAGTGCACAGCTTGAACAATGGTGTCCTGTGAGGAGGCAGAAACAAAAAGACCCTGTAGTTGTACCCAGTAGCTCCTCTACTTGCATAGGACCACCTGTTACTGCTATCCCCAAGCATCCATGCAGAGGGCAGGGCTCTTATGCTGTGGACATGAGAAGGACTTGGAGTGTGGCATGCCACTTTCTGGCTGTTAATGTGTGATTCTGCAAGCGATTTTGATCAGAAGCCATGTACTTCTGAATTTTTGCAGGCTCAGTTGTGCTTTTGAAGCTTTTTTTGACTTCACTGGTATCAAAGCACCAGCAAATACATGGAGAATATCAATTATGCTGACTGGACAGTCTGACACAGATATGGTGTCTCTGGCCCAGGCTTCTCTTTGCTTGCAAGACATGCTTTTTCTCAGAGGTGTTAGACTCCAAACCTTCCTGGAACCCAAAAGAGAAACAAGAGTTTAAAAACTGAAAGCTTTTTGGTGTGTAGAACAGTATATGAATAACATTGCTTGTACTGTGAGAAGACTATCTTAAGCACTTCCAAAGAACATGCTTCTGCCTCTCTGCTCTGGCTGGCTTTCAGAGAGGGCTTCCTGGAAAAAGTAAGATAATAGGAAGAACACTGTATGGAAGCCTCTTACTCACAAGGTGCAAGTGTCAAGTGACATGCACGTCGGTGCATCAGTGCCAAACAATGTACATGGCTGGGTTTCGGACTCTGTTTTCTCCAAGAAAAACCTTGGGTTTAGCTGACCTCTGCTGAAAATGGATCGGTGGGAGAGAATTTTGGCAACAGAGTTCTGGGTAGCTTCTAGAGAAGTTCCTTACAGTCTCCTTAGTTAAGAATGCTTGTGGAGGACTTGGCAGTGCTATGGCTGCCCAGTGACATGATGCTGCTGCAGCTTCTGGAACGGAAAGTAGAGGGTATAGCTGAGACAGTGGCCACAGACCTCTGCACCTTCATTTGGGGCAGCTGGAATTGGGGAACAGAGCCAAGTCTTGAGTGTAGAGTTACTGCAGGTAACATCATCCTGGGCAGCTGGGAGCCCTGTGGATCCTGTTGACAGCATTTCTTCTGCCTGGGGCCATTTGGCTACTCACAGAGGGAAGGGACTATAGATCATAAAATGTCTGTCAGTGTAAATGGGGGCAAATGTTGGAGAATGACGTCTGTCCTCTGTCTCCCTCTCTCCCCCACCCTTCAGAGGGCCAATAAAGGCAGCAAGGTCATTGAGAGGTTGAAAAAGAAGCTCTCAGAGCAGGAATCGCTCCTACTGCTGATGTCTCCCAACATGGCCTTCCGGGTACACAATCGCAATGGCAAGGTGAGTGGCTCTTCTGGTCTCCCTCAGCGTACAAGACAGAGGTTAAGGGCCGGGGTGTGTGTGTATACACTGTTGTTCAAGGAGGTCTTCGTGCCTTTGTGCCTGACAGTAGTCAGGCCTGAAAGTACTTTCCAAGCAGCAGACACCCAACCCTTGCTACACCAAAGGTTATGATGACGTCTTGTAAGGCTATGACTAATTTGTATGCAACACTGGCATTTAAAAAAATAACTTCAGAAATTAATCCCCTACCTCAGCACCTGCCCTGGCAGAGCAATAGGAATGGGTCTCTTCACCTAAGATAAAGCTCTGCAGCAGCTGCCGTCCAGACTTTCCTTCAAATTCGAGGCTTAGCACACTCAGGGCTGTCTCCTCAGGACTGCACTTGGCACCAGGGATGCTGAATGGCTGTGAACAATCTTCTTTAGCGCTGTGAGATACTCAGTGTTCTAGAGGTATCCCCTGGTCTGGCAGTGCTGTCACTTGTCACTGTGGCCTTTCCACACATATGGTGAAGTATTCTCACAAGATCCTGTTACTACTTAGTGAAAATTCACAAGCTGGTCGCTGCTTCCTCAGCTTCCTCGGTGTCTAGGCCTGTGGAAGAAGCTTTTGGGTTTCCTGGTGCAACTGTTGTGAGGGATAGCACAGAGCTGCCATGGGACCTCAAGCTGCCAGGGACACAGCTGCCATTTGCAGGGTGGAGCTCCGTGAAAGCTCTGGCTGCAGGAGTCCATGTTGGTGCCGCTGGCACGTTGCAGAGAAGGCACATTGCCAGAGTCCTGCCTGTCACTGACAAAGCTGTGATGTAGGGCAACTGGCAGGAGTACTAGAAGGACAATTTCCAAAAATTTCCACTGGAGGAGGGTGGGAGGCAGGCAGGCAGGTCTGCACTCAGCCGTCAGTCAGACTAATGCATTCCCCATTTTCTTCTGTTTCCCTTGGTAGAGTTACACGTTCCTCATTTCATCGGACTATGAAAGGGCAGAGTGGAGGGAGAACATTCGGGAGCAGCAGAAGAAATGTGAGTGTCCCTCAGCTGGGCATTGGTACAAATACTGTGATCTTTATTAGAGAGCAGGAGTCCAGAGGATGAGGTGTGGGGCAGGGTTCCCTGTGAAAAGAGATGTGTGTTGAAATCCACAGCACAACATGGATGTCTTCTATCTCTGCACATCTGAGCCTGTCTGCAGGACTTTTGCTGGCACAGCAACATGTGGAGAATGTGTAGGGAGAGCACTTAGTGTGTGGAGAGATTCTCCCATTTACCCTAGAGATCAGAGCTCTGTGCAGTTCCAGGTAGAGGGAACAGCTGCACCCTTTTACCTGGCTCCAGTCCAAAAAAACTTAATTACCTTTTTGGCATGGGTGTTTCTGGGCTTTGCAAGAAAATAAGAGCCCTCCTTGTTCCCTGTGAACTATCCTGAGACTTTACTCCAAAGAGTAACTAAATATGTCCGTAATAGAAGTGGGTTGCACCAGCAGTACACACCTGAGCAGAGGTCTGAGCAGAGCACAGTACTGTTGCTGAGCGTTGCCCAGGGTGCAACTATCCTATGTATGCTCAGAATGAGGGAGCGTGCATCTAGCCTCTGCTTTGAATTTTAATTCCTCCCTCTTTGGATCTCCTTGGCAGGCTTTAAAAGCTTCTCACTCACATCGGTGGAGCTCCAGATGCTGACAAACTCCTGTGTGAAGCTTCAGACAGTTCACAACATTCCCCTCACTATCAATAAGGAAGGTGAGACCTTTGGTTTAGGCTTTCACGTGGTACAGCTGCAGTGAAAACCTACCTCTGCCTGCCTTTGTGTGTTTCCCCTAGAACTGCTCTTTCTGTTTCTTTTTGCTACAGGCTTCAACCTGAGTTCCTGTAGAACAAAAGCTGAGACCATATGTACCCAACTTGTGTAGTTTAGTTGAAGTAGATGATAGCATACAAAAAGAGAGCAGCAGGAACAAGAACAATCTGTCATTCCAGTGTTACCTGCTGTAACAATAAAAATACAAGCTCCAAATTATATGGCTACATCTAAATTAGTAAAATATTCCCGGACATCCTCCAAAATACATTCATTGACTATTAAATGGTCTTTACATGCAGCCATTGTGCCAGGATTGGAGTACCTGTTGGAGGCCTAGCCTGGGACAACTTTGAACTATGCCTGGGAATCCTTTGGAAGAACACTAGTTGGCCAAAATTGTGTCAGAGACCATCCTAAATTACTATTTAATCTGCTAGTGTAGACTTAGCCTCGATATTTTAATTTTTCTCCTTTCAATTTCTTCCATGCTGTCTTGCTGACCCTAGAAATGTCATTGTAAAAGCCAGATGTTGCCAGAAGGTATTTACAGGTGAAACTGGCAGTGAAGTTGGACCAGTCTCCTCTTTTGCTGAAATGGCTAGATTACATGACCCTGACATCATTTTTAGGGACAGTTTACCCTCTGCTCATTGACCTGTGTAATATCAGTCTCATCAATCTGTCTTTCAGTCTTGACTCCTCTGTGAACATAACAAAATTTCTTGGGTCTTTTGTACAGATGATGAATCCCCAGGTCTCTATGGATTCCTGAATGTCATTGTCCACTCTGCCACAGGATTCAAGCAAAGTTCAAGTGAGTTGCAGTACTGTAATACACAGACGTATTGATAGGGGTTAGATAATTCAGGTGCTGTGACAGCTGGGCATGGACTGGTTTAGGACTGCAGCATCTGGGATGATGGTAAGGAGGAGAGGTGATTGGGGGAACCAAGTGAAATTGGGGCACTGGTGTAAATTTAGGGGAATGCAATTTTTTATTGCTACTATTAACTTTCAGAACGATCAGGATCAAGCATGCAGCATTATTTTTTAGGCCTAGTCTGTTGATATGTTTTTTTAAGCAGTGTTTGCTAATTACCCAACAGTTTTAGATACAAGTCAGCCCTTATCCTGAATTTTTTCAACTATATTTTGTTCTGCAATTTAAAAATGGGAAGCATTCTCTGACATGCAGAATTTTTAGCGTGAGGAAAGAGATGTTAAAAATCAGGGAAGTGATTTGACAGAAGGATCAAAAAAGGTAAAAAATAGAGTGAACACCTGTAGAAATAAACATCCTTCTCGGCCATTGATGAGGATAATCTAGGAAAAGCTGCAAAGCTTACCTAGCCATGTGGCTGGGGATCCTGTTCTTAACTGCGGGTGCAGTCTTGGGAGGAAAGGAGTGAACTGGATGTACATATTTTCTGTCAGCCTTCCTCCTGCTGAACCAGTGACTTCCCAGATTCTGGCTAACATCACTTAGAACATAACTTACAAATAGGAGCAATGTCTGTAGCTCATTACTAGCTCTTCAAAACTGCCAGATACCACATAATTAACCACTTTGTGAAGATAATGAGTTTTTGATGGCTGGCCCTTAACCTGCTCTCTGAGGGGTATTATACTGAAGCTGTTCCCAGTGAAATTGGTTCTGATGTGTTGATGGGGTCCAATATCTACCTGGGGAAGTTTAATTTCTCATTGGCGTACACCTTCTGCTCATTGTGGATTGATTTCGGAAATACTGGATAACAGTATGCACCTGACTCTTGTTAGAGGTGAAGGGCTTGTCTGTGCTGAGGTTGTTTATAAAGCTGAGCTGGTACTTCAGCTTCATAAAGGCAACTCTGCTGGTCCAGATGATGAGATTTGTGCTGGATAGTGTTACTGGTACTAAAACAGAGAGGATGCAAATGAAGGCACACCCTGAAAGTGATCAATGCAAGTTAGGAGATTGTAGAAATTTTTAAAAAGTTTCTGTCCCTGTCTCCCCTCCTCAGATTTGTACTGCACGTTAGAGGTGGATTCTTTTGGGTATTTTGTGAACAAGGCTAAAACTAGAGTTTACAGAGACACCACAGAGCCCAACTGGAATGAGGTAGGTTGGGTTTTTCTTTATGTGACTTATTCCATGCGCCAAACGTGAACACATGATGGGCAGAAAACCCTCAAATGGAAGAACTTGCTGCACGCTCAGCAGTTGTGCTGCATATACTGACTCTCAGAAAACACTTTTATGCCAGGTTCATTTGTCTTGTCAGGGCTCGCAGAAGATCTTTGCTTGGGTTAGCTATAGTGAAACAAATGTTTCAGTACAAATGAGTCTTGGTCCAGCATTTAATCATTTAAACAGATGCATGTTTGATTATTTTTTTTGAGACAAAAGTGAAAATACATTGAAGAAGGAGGTGGTTTTGTTTATTTCTTGTGAGGGGGAAGAATTAGCTATAGACATTTTGCCTGTTTACAGCTAACTCTAACCTGCTGGAAAGCAAAATTAAATACAAGGAAGGTGGGCAAGTTTGTTTCTTTGAATGATGCTTTGCTGAAACTCAGTGAAACCTGACTAAGGAGTCAACCTTCTTAGTCTTTCATTTGACCACCTTATATATACAAAATGCATTTTCAGTTTATTTCTAGACCAACTGCCATTAGGGAGGAGGTTTTGGTCAGTCCTTAAGTGGTCCCTCCTGATGAGTTTCAAGGAGTCTATATTGATTATTAAGGAGACTGTTGTCCTGCTGTGAGGTATTCATGGCTATTTCCTTTCCCGGTGCCTTGCAGGAGTTTGAGATTGAGCTGGAAGGCTCACAGACTCTGCGGATTCTGTGCTATGAAAAGTGCTACAACAAAACCAAGCTCACCAAAGAGGACGGAGAGAGCACAGATCGCATAATGGGGAAAGGACAGATCCAGGTAAGGCTGGGCTTAACTCATACCTACTACCCTTACTGCAAAATAGAACAGGACTTTTGAATCCTGGAGTGGACTGGGGAGGTTTTTTCCTGCCTGCTGATTGTCCTCAGCATTGGAGATTTTTCTCCAGGTAGTAAGGTATACAGTGTGATTCACAGGCTGGAAGCCAGCGCTTTTTCCCTTTGGCCTTGTCCCCTGTGCCTACTTCAGTACCCTTATGGAATAGATGCTTTTTCATTAAAATTTGCGTTTTGATCTTGATTTGCCTGCTAAAGTCAAAACTTCCAGCACAGTATATAGGAGCTGCATTGTCACTGAGTCCTGGGCACTGTTAAAGGCACTCCATTTGTGACAAAAGAGGAAGCAATGAATATACTGTCCCCTCTGTAAATCACATGGAAGGAATGCCGCCTTCTGTATGTGCTGGAAGTTGATTGATGTGATAGCAAGGCCTTGGAGGACAGGCTTGTTGTTCTGATAACTGCCATGTCCAGAGTTTAGTGTCCATGACAACAGGCTGCATCTGGGAGAGATTTCCACCGCATGGGACACTTTGTCTATGTGGCAGATTTTTAATACAATAGAGGAGGTGATGAGATGATTGCAAACAGATGCTGCTCTTAGGGAGCTGTTGTGTGATAAAACACTAAAGCTCCATGCAGGAGAAATCAGGCCATTCGGTGGAGAACACGGAGAACACATTCCCCCTCTTATTCCAGTTTGTTGTACTGTCTGTCCAGAGCTTTAGGAGGGTGTTTAAATGCTTGCTCTGAGGACACATTCTTTGCGTGAGACTGGCTGTTGTATAGAGCAGAGACCCTGCCCAGATACGTTTTTCTTTCTGGCACACTGAAAAATACCACCAGGTCTCCTCCGTTTATGTTTGACTCTTCATCACTCCATGGGTGACAGCTTTCTCCAACATTTGAGTGATGGTCACACAGGCCAAGGCTATTTGTGGGATGTCAGAAACAGCTCTGATTGAGGGCGGCCTGCAGGGTCATATCTCACCTTTACTCTAGAAGGGTTCATTGTCTAAATGAGTTTCATTAGGCCTGTTCCTTTCCCTCCCTCCTTGCAGTCCTGAGGCTGCCAGGCCATTTTCAAGGAAAGCAAATGCATGTCACCAAATGCACGGTGGCTGTTTGAAAGAAAACTTGTATACAAACCAATAAGTGCTAGTACAGGGTGCCTCCTATGTAAGTCTCTCAGGCTAACCAGAAATCTCTATGTCCCTTCTGCGAGCAAAAGCTTATTTACCATGGAGCTGAGAAGCTACAAAAGAGCAAGTTTTCAATCCTGAAATGCCCTGGAGATTTGTGTGCTTATATTGGAGAACCCTGAAATCACTGTCCCTCTAAATTCATCAAATATTTTACATAGAATGATTTAAAAAATCTTCTATATTTTCAACAATTTTTTTTTTACAAGAGTGGGCATTTTTATGCACAGCACTTGTACATTCTGTTAAAACATGTTACATTTAAGTTAATAAGTAAAAATATTCTTTGGTGACACTTCAGTGTTAATTGCTGCTTGATTCTTTTAGAGAAACCTAAACAGTGGAAAGTAAAAAAAAAA
>VZTL01016861.1:2069-40160 GCA_013400535.1 Scopus umbretta
AAAAAAAAAAAATTTAGTCACATATCATCAAGAAAAACAACATTGTTTTAGGTCTCTTATCTCTTCACTCCCAAATATCCTGTTTCTTCGAGCTGCAGTGGCCAGGACCAATAGAAACCTCTTCCTGCCATTGGCTGACTTCATTTCCCAGAGTTAGCACAATCTCATCCGCTCTAAACAACCTCATCAAAACTTCTTTCTGGTCAGAGCGAAGCAATAATTATTATTAGCAATTATTAGCGATCAATAATCTTGATCACATTATGGCAAGCACTATTAAGGTAAGAAAGGGGTACCTTTTTTGTTGGAATTATTTGCAGTGGCATGTTCTTTGGTTTCCTTTATCAACCTAGATAAGTTAGAATTGGGCAACACCCCCACTGCCACAATAGAGGACAACAAGATTTCCTTTGTACTGCCTAGTAAATTTCCTTTTTCCTACTCCAACCATCCGCAAGGCTTAAAAACTTCAAACTCGGAAAAAAAATTGGTTTTTTTAAATTCACTGTTCAGTGCTGTGGATTGCATATGCGAAGCCCTTTTATGAGAGCTTCTGAAATTTCTTGTAGGTATCATTCTGACAACTTGGATGTGTTTGCGGACTGCCATAAGGGGAGAGGGTGTGCACTGGAAGGAAAGAAAGGGTTCCTCAGAGCACTAACCTTTTGGATACTTTTAAATGTTTCTCTTGTTGCTGGGGGCACAAATACTAGCAAGCGGGAGCGAGAGGCACCAGCTCTTGTTTCTCTCTCATGCAGGTGTTAATTGTGTGCTTTTCTAGAAACTCTTATGCTGCTACTCGGGACCTTTCTGAATGCTATTTTAATGGTGGCGGCAAGATCCCATGGGTGTGTTCTTTTTGTTTTAATTTTTTGGACAATAAAATTCTCTTATTGGCTTATAAATTGATCTCGGTGCATGGTTCGTTTTTTTTAAGAATGACTTTGCTGAGTTTTTCAGGTTGTGCCACCTAGAAAGTTGAATAAATCTATATGTCTATCTATCCATCTAGCTTTTGCTTCTCTGTGTGTTGCAATAGACAGCAGTTACAGATATAGCAATAGCTGTGATTAATTGCAGAAGTATAACTGTAACTAAACGCTTTGTGATAGTGAAACTAATTTTATGTAAAGAACAAACCAGCATGTATGGTGAGGACTCTGCGGTGTTGTATTATCAGATTTGGGATCAAGGTATTTGTTTTCTTCATGGTATTGTGTATTTCTGTACTTTTCTAATCATGCCAGAGATTTAGTAAGAGATACGGAATAGCAGCGGTGCCTGGCTATTAGCTAAGTGGAGCTCCAGTTCGATTTCTCAGTAACTTCTGCTTAGATGTTTACATTTTAAAGATCGTTTGTTGCTTTTTGTTACAGTTTTTGAAATCTGAAAGTCTTGCCTGAAGACAATGTGATTAAAAAAACTAATGAACCTTTTTTTTCTGCAATCACTGATGCTTTCAAGAGGCTATCTATGGAGACAAAGATCTGAATCTCCTCTGCATTGCTGGCCAGTATCTATTATATGCTAAGTAGCTCCTGAAACTGCTGAATTCCCTTTGGTTTTGCCACGCATAGCAGAGCACACAGGACATGACAGGCGCTTTATGAAAATCTTGAGGTTCTGGGAGTCAAGTTTTGCATAGTTAAAAGAAGGGCTATGTGTTGAGATATGCTGTTTTTTGCGTCTATTAATCAGAATGCACTACCAATGTCGATGGGAAATTTTTTTTCAAAAACGATGGTACAATGAGACTAGATGTTGTATGCATTTTGAGGAGCTCTTATTATTTGTTTTTTGATGTTTCGTGTTGGCTGAATTATAGTAGGGTAAATGATTGTAAACAGTATCATTATTATTTTACCTCCACCTTACACTTACAGAGGTGAGAAGAGACTGTGTGCAGCTGTGTATTATGCAGCCTGTTAATGCAATGCAGATAGCAAAGTCTCCTGAGTGCAAGAATGTGCATTTTTGTCTCCTCATCTGGGAGTGTGAAACTTGTAGGGGGAAATAGGCACCCCAAAACGTTGAGGATTTTGATGCCCAGGGTGCCGGGAAGGCCTTATATTCTGAAGCAAGGACTTTATTTATGCAAGTGCAAAATGTAAAATGACTGGAAAAAAATGACAGGTGCTTTGCAGTCTAGATGCAGGAAATATACTCTGACATGAAGCTAAGCCAGTCCAAAGAGATTCAATTCCTCTTCTGCACTGAGTACATAAAGAAGTCATTTAACTGAGAGGTTTCAGAAAAAAAAAAATGCCCTTTGAAGGCCAAACAGTGTTTGTGGTTTTGCTAAGCAATTAAGTTTAGCACATGTTTTTTGCAATTTCAGTATAATGGTCTGTGTTGTCTGCTGGCAATGGGTAGCCCAGCTACCCCAGCATAGGCAGTAAGAGGCTCTGGCCAAGGAAGGTGGGAAAGCCTTATCTGGAATCTCTGTGCCGGGAATTCACGCTCTTCTTTAGGGAAGTTGTGGAGTCATTACATTTCAAAATTGGATTGTGAATGGCTATGTATTTGTTCATAACTGGATAGAAATTGCTCTAAATGTACACACATGCAAAGGTAGCCTTCCAGTAAAACTTTGATTCATCCTTTTCCTATCACAAACCTGCAGACAGACCTATGGGATGCTTGGGGCTCATGAGAAATCAGGCTGGCTTAACTGGGGCTAATTGGTATCTATGAAGGCAAGCATTTGTATAAGTTTTCTGGCACAGGTGTCAATGTCCTGAGTGTGGCTTTACCGGGAAATATGCCTCATCTCATCCCCTACCCTCCTGCTGCCCTTTTCCCCTTCTCCCCATGACTGGGAAAGTTGCAGTGGAAGGTTTCTTCTGAGAAGGAGGACGGCACAGCAGCGCCTTTCTCCTAGGCTCTGACATGGATGGCTTGCTTTAATTCTGACCTTTACACTGAAAGAGCAGTCGCCCTTGCTCAGGCCGGGGCCGGCTCCCGTGGAGGGCGGTGTAAGAAGCTGCACAGAGGAGGGTGGTGGGAGAAAGTGCGCGCCTCCACAGCCACAATTTTGGTTTCAGTACGCAGTGAGGGGGCTGATACTTCTAATGCATTTGCTTCAGTATACCTGGTGTGCACATGGCTAATCTCACTGTTATGTTTTTTGGCATTTGAAGGATAAAATGTTTTTTTCAAGTTTTTGAAGGTTTTTTTCAACAGTCAGGATTTCAGCCATAAGGTGACATGTTTCTTTCTGGCACAAGCAGTACCTGACAGGTATGTGCAGTGGCACAACAGTGCAGGGCACTGAAGCCGAAGACTATCAAATCAATACAGCACTACTAATTATAAGCGTCCCACTAGTTACTGTAAATACAATTTTAGAAAATATCAAAGGCTTCTGAATTAGACATTTGTCTTTTTTGGTGGTTCTCTTTAATAGAATGGAGCAAAAATTACTTGATGAAGTAAAAATACTTATCTTGAAGGTAATTTTGGGTTTTTTCCTCATTATCCCATAGCAGAGGAAAGAACATTAAATAGAAAAATACAACTAGTATTCTGCTTCCTTGCCATGTAGCAAGCCTTGTTATATTTCTCTCCCTGCCTGCCAATGCAATTATACTTACTCTTAGAAAAACTGTTCAGTGAGTTGTCTTGACTTTACAATGACTTATTGATTACACTTGTGGATTTTCTTTTAGTCTAATTTACTTCTAAATATGCACATGTCCACTTTTTATTATTGATTTCTAATGTTCTAGTCACATGGAAGCTACCATTTCTGGGAGAAAAAGTCTGTGTATTTTATAAAGTACAGGAGAATCTTTGTGGTTTCTAAGGCTTGAAAGAACATGGATATACCGATTAGAGTATATAGTGGCAAGATTTTTTTTTTTTGGTGAGGAATCTTATTCTGTGCTAGTATTACTTTTCTCTCACTTTCTGTCAGAAAATGTAGGTACTCAAATATTTCTAAATTCAAGGAAAGCTGGAGACAGTTAAAAAAAATGTTCTTGGCATATGGAAATGTTTAAGTCTTTGTTTAGAGGACTGCATCTGCACTGAATCCAACAGAACTAATACAGTAATTTGTACTTCTGTTCCTTGCATTAAAAAAATTATAAAGATTATTCTCTTTTTGGTTTTATCTCATCAATTGATCCAATGGTTTATTCAACTTTAAGCCTCTAAATACTTCCATTGGCTTTGGTGATGTGACATGACCCTCTTAAAGCTGAGCACACACCTGACACTTCTGAGTGAGAAGCAAGAACACAGAGAGTGTCGTAAACCACTTAGCCTGATCTTGCACTCCTTAATTCAAAGTTTCCACCAATGTTATGAAGATTTTCTTCCAATAAAGACAGTAGAATCTGACCTATAATTATTTCCAGGTAAAATAGTATTTCTGTCTCAAATAAAAATGTACAATTTCAAGGAAGAAATAGTCATATAAGAACAGAAGAAGGTATTTGGGGGATTTTTGTGTTGTTTTCTTTTGCTTTTCATCAGCAGTCATTTAACTCAATCTGATTTGTGGCTACATATGCCAAAATGAAGTCAAATAGAAGGATTTTGCTTTCCAGAATTAAGTTCCCAGGCAAGGAACAACAGCTGGAAAATGTGTATGTTTTACTTTCTGAGTTGGTTTGTTTGTTTGTTTGTTTCTTAACAAGAACTATATTATCTCTTAACAAAATGTTTTTCAGCAAGTTCCATGAGTTACAAAAGGCCTTTCAGAAACAATGTTAAAAGAATCAAGTGCTCTTGGAGAGTGACTTGCTGAAAGATAAATACAGAAGTAGTTTTGAGAAATGTGAATGCCAAAAGAATGTATTTATTTTCCAAGTGACAGTTTATAATCCAGTAAAAGTATATAATGCTGTTCAGTCAAAAAGAAGTAGGCTTCATAATGCAAGTTTCTAAATCAAGCCATCAGAATTATTTTGAAAATCAGCAAAGTGGAGAAAAGAAAAAGAAAAAATTGGGTTTGTATCACTTGTTTTATCAATTTTAACACAGTAAAAGTGATGCAGTAGAAAATATCACATGCAGTGCCAAACCTTGTCAAGTTAACAGAAATCTTTTTATTGACAGCAATGTGGTTTCTATCAGATTCATCGTTAACTATTTAAAAATTAATTTCTTTGGATAGATAATTATACAGTAGAGAAGTACTAGTGGTTTTTCGCATTGTCAGTAATGAAAAGCCAATGGTGTCACAAAACGGCATGTGTTCTGCTAGTCATCTTGCTGTCCTTAATATATATATATATGTGTATAATAGAAGAAATGTTGACTGTTCAAAACACTGACAATGATACAGGAACTTCAAAGTGTTTATGTGAAAAAGTTATTAATCCTTTCCGTGAAGGATGAATGTGTCTTTATGGTTGAAGGTTGGTTTTTTTTATGTTGTAACCAAGCCTGCCTGAGGTTGGATAGTGCTGTGTCCCTCAATTTATACCCCCTCCCCTTTGCCCCCCTTAAAAGAAGGACAGTATAATCCTGTAAACTACTCATCACAGTGAACAGAGGGAGACATATCAGGAAATTAGGTGAGATTCAGGTTGCCAGCCTGTATCACAAGGAAGTTACCTTGGCATGCGTCCTTAGGCACCAGGTTGCTGATTTTTGCTATGCACATGGTCATCCTATTAGAAACATGACACATTGCTTTCAGGAAAGGGATATTAGTTGGTAATAAACAAGTAATAGTAGTAATGGTTTTTAATGACTACTGCGTACAAATCAGTGTTTACCATTTCTGGTAATTATCATGTCATAAATCTAATTTGTTTCAAAGTAAAATAAGTAAAATGACAATTATTGTCATAAAAATGTCACTGAACATTAAAAGGTAAAAAAGAATCACGAGTAATAGCAATTTTTTAAGGCTAGGCTGAAGGACACACCAAGCGATCATCCACATAGAGTGGACGAGGCAAATGGTCTTTTGGAATGGTGAATTCTGGAAGTTAGTAAGTGGAAGAAATGCATATGATATGATGTCTCCCTTCATTTGCAATGTATGTTTATGTGTATTGAGTGTATATCTCAAGTGATGGCTGGGAAATGGTGTCGCCAGGCTGGTGTAACCTTTTCACACTAGGAAAAGATCTGGCTTGCTTAGTTAAAATGTATGTGTTGCCAGGTTAGGCAGTGCCTGACAGATAGGAAGGAAATACAACAACAAATTACAAGGACTGGGTATATGCAAATACCTGCAGGAAGGGGTGGTGAATAACTATTTATGGGAAGTGGCAGAACTCTTTAAAATGACCTACCTGACTTAAGAGAGATGAGAGAGCAAGATACAGAGAAACAGTGCTATAACTGGGAAAAAAGCCACAGGAGACTGAAAATGTTTTGTTTGACAAATCCCTCATTACAGTTGTGCTGAGAGAAACAAGTAGCAGCATATTAATTCTACATGGAAGGTTTTTCATAACTGCAATGTTAGCCTGTAAGATTTTTTTAAACCTCATTCTTTAGAGTTGAAAAACATCTTTTTTTAGACAATATGTTTATTACCTTGATAAACAGTAAAATGCTGCCACAGCAATTACCTTGATGATAAAGACACTGTAGACAGATACTTCCTGTGTTCATTTCCTACCCAGATAAGTCGCCAAAATCAGGGACTACCAATACAGGAAATGCTTTCAATAGGAACTTCCTATCTGTTAATATCTAATTCACTGAAAAGATCTAAGCCCTTCTTGTTTGAAATAAAGGTAATGTTGTGCCTGTTACTATTTAAACATTTAAGCCACAGTACAACACATCTGTTTGTGTAAAAATTTAAGACCAATGCTGTTATGTTGGACTATGGAATATGAGGAGTTTTCTCTGCAATGGTAGGAAACGTTGCCCTGCATTTTACAATACTGCAAATCAAGATGCTTCAAAATACATTGTCATTCTGTTACATGAAGAGCAAGCAACCTCCCACCAATTCCTTGTTGCCTGCATCCTTTCCTTACTTGTATCCATCACTGAGTAAAATACACATTTCATTAGCCCTTGAGGTGGACTTCTCCGACAAATAGTTTGATTTTCTGCTAAGAAAGAGAGAAACCTAGAGCAAAAGGAAAGTAAACAAAGAGAAAAAACTTCCATTGCTAATCGTAACCTCACGGTAATTGCTTTCAGGCACATGAATAGATTGAATGAGGATTTACAAAACCTGAAGTGAAATTGGCCAAAATGAAGTGAAAAGTATTTGGCTGATGGCTTGACTGGGGCCAGGCTTTTACCCAAATTATTCAGGATCTCAGCTCAAATTTTGTGCATTGTTTTGCCACTGATTCCGCTGAAGTCATTCCAGGTTTCTGCCACTGTGATTGAGATTGGTATCTTGGCCTTTCCCAATAAAGTTGAGTAGTCCTTTGCTCTTGTGGTTTCATGTATATCATGCCTTTTCATCTTTGAAGAATAGACCCGTGTTCAGTTGTCTCCTCAGACTACTGCGGGAAAGGCGGTTGTTTAAATTCATGTTGTGGTCTAACAGGCTGGGAATCTGAGGTTGGAATTACAGACCCTTCCAGAGACTGCATCGCTTGGAGCTGCCCGACGGGAGAGCTGCTCCTGTGGGGATCTGACCCAAAAGCCCAGTTACTGCAGATGGGTTCTGCAAGTTGAAGTTAGTTTTGACAAGAAATTTCCACAAGGCCATGGGTGAAGAAGCTCTAGGAAGTTGTCCCTTGGCTTTGGGTTCACACTGGTGTTGGGGAAATAGAAGCTCCGTCCTGAAAGCAATGTTCCTGGGATGTGGTTAGCCAGCTCTTATCTACTTGCATACATTTTTATTATTGTTAGTCTTTGGCGTATTCACATCAGCTTCCCTCATGCGTAAGGTATTCCCTTGGAAGTGCTCAAAACTGTTGCTTTTTACTAATCAGATCAGCTCACTAAAGTGGTGGCCAGAGACATTTTTCACATTATTTCCATACAGCCATTACCTTTTAAAAAACTTTCCTGTGATTTGTCATCAAGGCACCGTTACATGTACCATTTACATGGAATTCAGAATCTGATTGTTTAGTCTATGTAAAGGGGGAAAAATGAGGGGGATCCTGTGCCTTTAATGTTGTTTATAACGGTTGGACAGAGCTTGTCAGGTGAAGGTTAATTGCTCTCCAGTTAAAGCAGTTCTCTGCACAGATGGGTTATCAGGGCTGAACACTCGTTACAAGATTAATCTCGTTTCCGACAAGACTTCCCTTTCCTTCAACTGATTTTTGCTCAGCCATTGGACCTGTCACCAGCCGTTAAAAGAAGGGTGGGTTACCTCTGGGATATTAATGCTTGTGTGCAGTGAAACAATACAAAGTGTGTGTCATATCGGTAGGGAACATCTTTAGGAGACAGCACATTTCAGTGCTGTTCTGAAGGTCGAGATTCATAAACAACAGAAACAATCAGGAACATTTGTATTAACCCTCTTAATGAACACAAACTCTGGCTGAATCATCCGTAGGCTCCTTTTTCATGTCTGTTCTCTTCTAAATGTGGGGTTTTTTTAGTTCCAAAGGTGTATTTTTGTTGAAAATTTTATTCAACAAAATAGCCACTAGTGAGATGTGGAACCTGGGACTACATTTCTGCCCAGTTGATTAGCTGATGGACGTGGCCACTTCAGTTAATGCTTGTTTCAGTAAGAGGAAATATAGCATGGTGACCACTTGAAGAAATTCAAATTTTGGGAGCTTTGTATTAGGCTCTACAGTAAACCTGTTGAATTTTCCTCTTTCTCTAAGCTGGAGTAAATCAGAATTGGATCCACTGTATCCAGTGGGCTACAGAGGTATAAGATGGATGTAAAGTGAGAGGAGAACTGGGCACATCATGTTCTTAGCATAATATTGCCTTGATAGCCAAGACTGCAGCAGATCAGCCAGTCCAGGGTGATCCTGAATGGTTGGATGGAGTGAGTTCAAAGAGGCTATGGCATGAACACAAAAGTCGCACTGGAGTTTGGGGTTTATTTCAAGAGTTCTGATACAACCAAAATAACACAACTTGGCAAAAGTCTCTGGCTGCCAAGTTTCTTCCATGCAGCTTTAGTCAGTAAATTCCAAAACACTAAACAAATACTCAAGGCAACAAACAGGGTAGCTCTTATGTTTCCTCAGAGTTTCCTGTCCTGGCTTTGGATCAGTGCGATCCTGTTGACGGTGCTGAGTCTTTCCATTGACTTCAGTGAATTTTGAATCAGGCTGGGTTGCCCCAGCCAAAAAAGCAAGCTCTGTGGAGGGTCGCAGGCAGCACAGTTTTCATTGAATGGTTGTTGTAGATGTGATCCATCAAACTGTACGATGCATGCCAAACTGAAAGCTTCTGAGCTGTTCCACTGATGTTTTAGATTAAGAGTGGGCAAATGCACCTCATTGTTCCAGGCTCTGCAATGGCACTTTCTTTCTATTCAACTAATAAGACAAATCCAGCACATTTTATACACCTGTGAGGACATGTGTCTGCACGTGTACAGCATTAGGCAGGTTAAGTAGTGAGGAGCTTACATCCAGGGATACCTCAGAAAATTGTGTTATTTCATCTGATTTGGAGCAAAAATATAGGACAAGGATACAGTTCATCGTCCTTGTCTGATAGACACAGAGCAAAAAAAGCGTCCTTGTTCCTATGGGGCTCCTACATAGTGAGAAGAATAAACTTGTTAGTAATATTGGTCAAGAAACAGTTAATGTTTCAGTGAAGATCTTTACTGAAACGGTTTATTTTTAATATATGTTTTCTAAACATTTGGAGGACTAACAAATTATCTGAAAAAGTTTTGTTAATCATCAGAGTAGTCTAATAACTTCACTGCTGAATTCTTAGGGTTTTTTTAAATACTGGTGAGATTAAAAATAAATTTCCTTTGATTTAGAATCCACAGGTTTTAAGGAAATGTACTCACTACAGTTATAAAGCTGAAATGAAAGGTAGACAGGAATTTAACCTCTGGATGTCATACTCTTCAGCATTCAGAGCCAAAGAAATTCAAGTAAGTGGATTCCATTACTGGTTCTAATAAGATAGGAAAAGTGCATAGTAAATCTTTACAATCTCAACTAAATCATTGGTGCTTTATGCCAAAGGAGGCAAGTTTAGTAGAAAGTCTTTAAATGGACCAGGTTGAAATTTTCAGGAAAAAAAAAGTGTCCCTCTGGTTAGGTTGTTAAATCTCAGCTTAGAGCCCTGAGTAAGGATCTAGATTTTCCAAGGTGCTGGTCAGCTTGAGGGAGTTCCCACTGTTCCTGCTCAGTGAGACTTTGGATGGATTTTGAAGACAGACTTACCTGCTTTCACTGATGTGTTTTTCTAGAAAAAGTAAGGAAAAGTGAAAGTGGTTAGGTCTTTTTCTCCTAGGAAAAGTCTTTGCTTAGTAAAATAATGTAATTGAAAGTTGAAGACAGTCAGTTACACAGGAGATGAATTTGGGCAAAGTGGCTTTGCTGTACTCTGCTTTCTTGCATCTTCCTCCCAACCTGTAGTTTGAACCAGCTGAAATGCTGGGAAGCTTCAGTTTTGCAAAACTTCTCCTGTGTTTTCCCTCCCACCTTTAACATATAGAAACAGAGGCTGCTTTTGTTTTGCAAAGTAGTAACTGTTCCCTTTTAAACTCTTCAGATTTTTTGTTTGATGGTGTTGTGTCAGGTTTTTGTTCACATGGGTATCAATGACATGCTTTCAGACAAAAAATTGCTGCTGACTCTTGCTACTCACACAATGCTTTTGCATTTTGTTTTCTCACTTAGGATGGGAAGCTTTAGCTCCTAACATTCACAATGGGGTAACAAGAAACTACGAATTGCAAAATTGCTTGGTGGGCAAGTGTGGTGTGGATTTGACAACTACAACACCTTTTTAAAAAATGCATTTAAATAGCTGTTAAAAATAGTTTGAAGGAAAGCACAATCTATAAAATGTTTGTGTAAATTATTGACTTTTAATTCATTTGGAATGAATTCTTTCTCTGTATTGGTGCCCAGATCCTTTCCAATTAGCATGAACGTTAAATCTTAGCTGTCTTCAGATTCACTTTTTTCCACCACATCCTCATCACACACTTAATCTAACCTTTTAGAACCCAGAACAGACCAAATTCAATTCCAAGCATGTTTCTCTTCTGAGCTTGGGCCTTCATAGCGCTGTTTTCCTCTTTCATAGCTGTCAATCTCAGCTGCTTCTTGCAGGATGCAGTTCTTGCCAACTCTCACAATTTTTATAAGGAGTCTTGTGATATTTAGCACTTTTCTTAAAGGACAGTTTCTTAAATTATATGAACACTTGAAGTCTTCAGTTTTCATTGACAAAAAACTCTCTGGTACTAAAGAATCTACCCTATAGGCTTAAAAGCCAGGAGGCAGATGCAAAGTGCGTTGCTTTTAAATACTGTCTGTTTCTGAGGCCTGACTTAAAAACTTTTGAACACTTCATGTAACAGGGCTGAACTTGTCACAGGGCAGAGACCCCGCAGAAGAACTGTGCATACCACCTGGACACTGCTTACCCTCTTCCTAAGGGGCTGCATGTGGTGTTAGTACCGCTTAGGTCTTGATCTCGTCCTATGTGCAGAGGTAGATCTCACACAAAACGAGTGCCTTGTCTAAGGGTCTGATGTAGATGAACCCTCAGTAACCTGGAATTCTAGAGTGCACTTTTTAGTTAATAAAAATAATGAGTCAAACACATTTCTGGTCATGTTTCTAGTTCGTAAGCTGGGATTCAGATGGATTCTTGCCATCAGATGTCCAATATTAAGTCTTACTCCTGAAGCTGTAAAGAAATAAAGCTGTCAGTCTAACCTACTGGAGAAATTTATTTTCTGTGTCATAACTGACAAAAGCTTCGGGTCATTTTTTAAAATCTGAAAATATCCAATGTTTGTAATATCACAAGTAAAGATAATGCACCTCTATATATCTGAGTAGTTTAGGGGGCTTGAAGACACTGGAGAGGATCAATTAAGGTGTCTGGTATGTTGCTTGAGAAAGGTAAGTGTTAAGTGGGGTGTCTGTGAGCCCCAAGGCATTTTTTCTTTTTTTTTTTTTTTTTTCTTAGCTTCTCTTCTGTTTCTTTCCTTAGTGAAAAGAGGAGGACTCAGAGTAAGTTCAGAAGGTTGAATAAGAAGATGAGGGAAAATGTTGCAAAAGGTTCTATATTAAAGTTTCAAGGTGGAGGTAGAGAGCAGTGGGACATAATACTGAAACTAAGGTGACGATAAGGAATGTTATAATTTTTGTCAGTAAAAAATATTCAGGATTCAAAATTCACAAGACGATGACATGAGCTTAAAAATCATGGAATTTCAGGAATTAATATATGTTATATTGTTCATCTTCTTATCTGCCTTTTAAACCTTGAAATTCACCATTTTTTAGCTGAAATGAAAACTAACACTCTTAGGTATTCAGCTGGCTCTAGAATTTAGGTTCAAAGGAACCTAAGGTTCAGTAAGATCATGAAAGTTGGCAACTACAGTTGTTAAAAAGGAAGCTTGATAAATCCTCAAAATTAAATCTTTTAAAGTCGTACATAAGATAAAGCAAATAGGATTGGGATGATGCTGAAAATGAAACTTCTAAGTTCAATAATGACGCTAAAACTAGATGCTGAGCAGAAGCAGGAACAATGCAGTTTGCTTCAAAATAATATAGAAACTACTGCATAAGCAACTGAAGCAATAATAATCAGTGTCAGTCAGTGCTGACAAAACCAAAGGGAAAGGTGGGAAGACAAAATCTGTCAAGGAAGTACTTTGAGCCATGAAGCATCCTAAGGAGGGCAAAGTGAACAGTGAGCTCTATTGCGCCCTACAGCCACAGCCTGGCAGAGCTGCTGTGCGAAGGCCACTGCCATCCTCTGGGAGATCACCACTGCTGGAGGACTGGATGTGCTGCTCTCTGCAACAAGGAAATGCCTTCCTTTCCAGGCAAGTTGTGTCAGGGCAAAGACAAGTGCTTCCCTACCTGCCTTGTTAGCTAATGGCAGAGCGAGTCGTCACTCTGTTCTAGGGGTTGTGATGCCTGCGGTGGTCCCAGCACAACTGTGGAAGTAATACACAAGGATGAGTCCTCCGTTCATACATGCAAATGCATTCTCCTTATCACACATATCATTTGCGGTGCAGGTCATTTGGCAAAAAGCTTGGCATAACATGTCAGAAATTCATGTAAGACTGTTTGTAAACTCAGCTGGCTCAGAAAGAAACTGCACTGTGATTCCCTAGTTTGTCCTACTGCTAAAAAGCCCCAACAGAGCCGGCATGAAAAATGTATTTACATGCCACTGCGTTTTTATAAGCTGTATCCTCTGTATTTGCTGTAGTATGAATGTGTTAATATCTATCCATTCTATTCCAGGCTGTTACCCAGTGTGTCCCCTAAGTACCAAATGCTGCTTCTATCTTCTTTTAGGTAACAGGAAATTCAATGCAGAAGCTCGCAATAGAAGTGTTCAATTCCCTGACCTTCAATATCTTTTTTCCCCCTTTCTCTTTTAATATTCCTTTCTGATTTACTTCTTGAACTTGCTAGAGCCTGCGGGTTTGCTGATCAAATGTCAAAACATATCTCTGACCTAAAATGAATATCGTTTTTAAAGTTAGTTTTGTACACTGCGCAAAAAAAACCCACCTCATTTGTCTCCACATGTTGAAGTCTTGCAACACTAAGCGATGGATATACTCTTATATAAATTGAACCACCATAGATATCTTCAGCACATGAAAGTCCTCATGAACATTACCTCAGTTGCCTCTGAATTTCTGAGTTTCTCTGGTTGACTTTGTTGTACTCAATGCCTTGCTAGTGCTCTAGCCACCAGCAGAATCCTCCAGTCTCAAAGACTTCAGCCTATTTTCTAATCATCCATATTCTTTCGTTCTCTAGATTTCTTTGATCTCCTTTAGGACTACATCAACTCTTCCTCTCTTTTCATTTTCACTGACATTGCCTTTCCTCTGCTTTATGTAATCCTCAGTTGCCCTCAACTTCTAAGAACATGTTTCTGAAGGACAGAGCTGGTTTCACACAGTCTCCTGCATCTTCACACAAACATCTTACATCCCTTTCCACCAGAAACACAATTCATTTGACTGCAAATTCCAGTACCTTGCTTGTATGGGAAAGTATTTTCCTCTGAATAATGAAAATACAGAGGGGGGGAAAAGTCCAAACCCCTCCTATTTGTATAATCAGTAGCCTGCTAATTAGTCCTGTTGTTGCTGGCCAACTACAGGATATTTTGCCTTTTTTAATTCCTATGTTGTAAGCTTGGTGGGAACAGAGAGTTATGTAGCACCAGTGAGTCAGAGCAGGTTCTGTACATGCATGATCTGATGGCTGATGGCTTTGGCAGAGGACTGGAGGGGAGGCTTTTCAATTATACCCACGGATCCACAGTGTGACTTGAAAAAATCACTATGTATTTGCAAAAACAGCTGCTTTTTTTCAGGTTCCCATCCTGAGATACTTTTCATTGTGATTTTCAGAGCTTTTCTATTTCCCACAGAATTTGTGTCATTACTAACTTCTCTGCGCTTTTAATCTGGTGTGAAGTGGGACATACTACTCAGCTGCTAAAATTTCATAGGCTGCCACAAAGCTCAGTTAATGCTGAAGTTGTTCTAGTGCTTTGAGAAATACCTATAAATTAAAGCCTGTTAGCTCTTATTTACGAATAGTTCTATTTATGTCAATAGAAGTGTGCATACAAGAGATTAGTGTGGAATGCAAAATTTTTAGCTACCAAATGAGTAGTGCAGTTTTCTTTGTGAGAGTTGATGATTTCAATGACACCTAAAAATATTTTAAGAGTTAGAAAAATATCCTCAGAGATGGTACTAGAAATGCAGAGTCAGGAACTCTGGACTTTGAAAACTGCCTAAATAAAACCTGAATTTTCAAATAACTGATTAAAAAAAAATGACTTGTGCATGGGAAAAATGTAATATTCATTGTACTCAACATACAAAGCATATTTGTAGAAAAACTAGAGTACAAGAAGATGTGGCAGGAATTTTAAATGTTTCTAGCAAATATTTTCTCCACAGTCGAGAAGTCTGAAGCTTCAGAGGGTAATAAACAGCTTTAAAACATGCCTGGTCAGTGATGAAATACTCAACATGAGGAAGCAAAAATCTTCCTGAAGCCTTAGATCTGTTTTCCATATTCTTATAAAAGAATCGGTTTCTAAAGATCTGTTTTTGATTTCAGTGTTAGTGGAAGTATCTTATAAGAAAAGAGTTCAGAAACCTTTTATATATTTAAGAGATGTTCAGAAGAGTTCTCTTGGTAAAAAAATGTATGTGTTTCTGTTACCTCTGATGGATCAAAATTAGTTCACATTGAACAATTTAAAATAATTTTGTTTTGGTAAAAACAGTGTTTGAAATCCTCAGCAATCAGTTTGCATTTGGGTGCTGGAGGTAGAATCACAGTCTTGAGAAATTTGTATTTTGAACAGATGCCTAGTTCAAACATGGATACCTGCGGCTGGGCACCTACATGTACGTAGGCATCATAATTTGCTTGACTTGCAAATGTATTGAACACCCACAGCTACAAAAGCCTCATTAATTGGATGTGTTCTAGGTGAATTGAATGATATATTAAGAAAACACTACAACTTTCCTTGGTCAAATTCCAATCTTCAGTCTGTCAGGCTCTCAGAGGGAAAATAAAACATAAAAAGCCCACCTTCCTGCTCTCATGTCAAGTGCTCTTATCGACTTGCTGTTGCCTTTGGCTTACCTCAGCTGTTGGCAGCTCCTGACATTATCAGAAGCCAAGCCCCAACATTGCAGTAGGGCGGGAGGATTCTGCACACGAGGGGTGAGAGCCATTTTCCCTTTGGTGGGACATCCTGTGCTAGGGAATTTGCCCCAGCAGGAGCGTGGAGTGATATTTTGTCCCACCCTGCACAGGTATCCATAGCAGGGAGGATTCAGCGCTGACGGGGGAGCGCAGGAAGGCACTGTCAGTGCTGCGCATTGCATTTGCCCCTGCGTGTTCTCCCCACTGTGACATCCAGGGATGGTCCTGGATGGTCAAAGGGTATTCAAAAGTGGAGAGATCCCTCCAGTTTCCACCTCGCCCCCATGATATTGACACAGAGAGGAAGACCAGCTAGAGTCAGAGAAAGCAGCTGCAGAAGGAGCCTGGACAGGGATGAGTCGTTTGTATGGTTTTAGCTGGGCTTGCTCCAGACTGTGCTGAATAGCTCTTTGCTCGTCCTTCCCCCTTCCTCAGTCTTTTCTTTTCGCGTCCACTCTGATTCTTGCCTGCCTTGCATAGTAACCTTTCATTTTTTATTATCTTCTGCATAGCTCATTCAAGTTGAATAACAACCTCTGGCACAACCGTGACAGTCACATTGGTCACACTGCGCACTTAGCTTGTCCTTTGTATCTGTTTCCCTCTGCTTGTGTCTCATATGTGTTAGCTGCAAGCATTTTGTGACAAGGTCTATCTACTGCTTTGCCTTAGTTCCATGCCCAGGAGTCCATTTCTTTCTTGCATCTAGCACTGCGTAACATTCGTGATTAGTAAATACTATTGAGGCATTTGAAAGGTCCTTTTTGCTGCAGTACCATGGCAGTTTCGAAGACCACAACAGGAAGTCAGCACACCGTGACATGACCGTTGCCCCATATCTCCTTCTCTGTAGAGTACACCTTTCATGGTAACGCCAGGTTTTGCTGACACACGGTAGTGTTTTGGACTGCGGGTTTTAATTGCAAGTGATTACAAAGTCCATGTTTTTGCATCTTTTATCAACAGAAAAAAGAAAGGAACCACATTTTTTCACTGCAAAAGCAATGTCTCCCTACCTAGAGATTTGAAAGCTGGTCAGATTCTTGATTTGAGGAAAAGCATTCCAGTTGTGTTGATTCTACAAATGTTTCTTTCTTACTTGCATAACTGTCATGGACAGCAAGGCTAAAATGATTTGTTCCTTATTTAGTTTTATTCCTTCTTTCTGCTTTTATATCCTTGACAAGCCAAATATGGAAACAGGATTTAAAAATGGCACGGTGACGTTTATCATTGACTTTTATCCTATGTGTCTCAGTGAGTGATATGAATTATACCTATGGGAGTTTAGTGTATGGGTTTTCCTGGTTTACTGAATACCGAGACCTTCAGAGATTGCTCCGGTCAGCCAGGAACTAAATCAGCATGATCTTCTGGTTTTCCCATCTTACAGAACAACATGTATCATTTTGCTTTATTTAGTCCATGCTTTCATCTTACTAGATTGCAGAGAAGTATAAATGGTGTCTGTTTACATTCCTGACTGATTCAACTTGAAATTCTGACCAAGTATGGCTTGAGTAGTCTATAAAAAAGTATGTTAGTTTCTGTCTCTCAGACATGTAAAGGTGTTCCTGGAAGCTCAAAACCCAGAGTGCAAATCAGTTAGCCTTCTTGATGATTTTGAAACCTCAAATCCTTTGAAATAGTTGGCAACTTGCCTGTTGCATATTTACAGTTACACAACTCTTCCTCTCTGTGACTTTTAAAAGTTCCTCCTTCCTTTTTCTTTAAGTCCCTTGGCAGCATCAAAACAGCTTCTCTTTCTCCCCTCCCCAAGCTGCCCTCCCCTCTCTAGCTCTCTCTCTCCTTGGTATGGCACATTGTTCTGTGGAAATGGGTTGTTTTGAGTTCACACTTTGTTTTCCTGCTGTTTTTCTGGGAAGTTGGACATGGCACAAAAGATATGGGAACAGCTTGTAGGAAATGAGTTTGTTTGGGGAAACAATAAAAGAGAAACAGCCCGCATACCTCTCCTGTATGTTTGAAGGCATTGCGTATAGTATATAAAGACATTTCGGGGGTCATTAAAAAATACAGTCAATATCAGAGCTGCAGGGCATGGTTTTAGTAAGAGTGATAATGTTGATAATCACTAGTTCAGAAGAGATACTGATACAGGGAAAAAAGGTGGAATTTTTCTCGTCACCACATCAAAGATCACCACATGCATTTTCCTTTTCTTCTTCATATCTACAATTAAAAACTGTTTCTGCTGCATAAAAGATTCAGCAGAAAACATGGTCGTGGAGCCACAAGTTGCACAATGAAGGTAAAGGTTGAATTTCTGAGGCCGTTCTCCTTAAAAAGGGGAAAAAAATGAAAAAAGTTGAAAAATTTCTAAAATAACTGTTTAAATTCTGTCATTTTGGGTTGTCGATTTTGTGTAGAAAGACATTGCTGAAATAAAGTGGTAAGAGCTCAGTTTAAAAGTAAAACCACAGGTGTAACTGGGATTAAATTTTTTTTGAGTGTCACAAAGCAAATTTTTTGTGTATTGTGAGGGTTTCTTGTTCTGTTTTGCTTTGTTCGGGGAGAAACAAAGAACATTCACTCCAACCTTTGTCTGTCACAGGTATGAAACAACATTTTTCTTTGATCCATTGGTTTGGCTACCTCTCCAACTGCAATGTTTCTAAAACCATGCCAGTCTCTTTGATCTCATAGTTAATGTATGAGCTAAAACAACAATATCCTTACTTTATACTGGTTCATCAGAGCAGGTTAAATATGCTTAAACACAGACACACACTTAACTTCATTGCTATTTTACTAAGCATTCTCCTGTGTTAACCTTTGCACACAGAGAAATGACTTAATACTGTGACATTCAACCCTGTATTAAATTCATTAGTCATGTTTTGCGGCAAATGACTAAAATAACGTGTGTTGAAGTATGAATCAAGATATTAATTATAAACAATTATAGGAAAGTATGTTAGGCTATACACTGGAAAGGTTATCATGACAGGAAGTCATATTTTACATACACAGTGGGCATACTTAGAAAGTTCATTCTGAATTTAGAAAGAATACCCATCTGAGCAATATTCCATATGCTTGTAAAATGGGGAATACCATGCAACGCGTATCATACTATGTATGTATATATTCAGTGTAGGATAGGAAGGGAAACTAATGTAAACAAAGGACTTTGTTACAACGTTGTGCAAAATGGAGAGCACTCTTAATGCAGTGAATTTTTAAAAAGCAATAGCAATTTGCATTTTAATTCCAGCTATCTAATGCAGAGAAGTCGGTCAAAAATATCAAGAGAAATACATTTGGAAGTAAATAAAAACATCCTTGCAAATAAAGATGGCTTAAGCAGTGTTTGCAAAAGCTATCAAGCAAGGAAATTACTTTAATAAATGTTGAGTGTGATAAATGTTCTCTAAATAGGAAGGTGAGAATTTTAAATGTCTATGAAGGTGAACACACGGGAGCATCAGAGACCTCAGCAGCCCGATACAGCAGGGCAGAGGATCTCCAGCTCCAGGAGGGTCTCTGAGGAGGAAGCTGAGCAGCAGGAAAGCAGCCCTGCAGATGCCCCCCTCCCTCTCTCTTGGCTGATTGCTGTGCCTGGCTGCTGGTTTGAGGGGACCAGCCAGATTTAACAGGTAACATGTTTTCCCACAATTTATTTGGGGTAGCTAATATTACATCAGAACTAAGATCCCCCATAACTGCAGTCTTTCCAACCAGAAAGTGAGTGACCTGTTCATGGCACACACGTGTGCGCACGTGCACAAACACCATACACGGAGTCTCTACAGGGAAGTGATGGGTCACCCAGAAGTTCAGTTCATGGCCATCATCCAAGTGTTACTTCCCTAATGCTGTTAGGCATTCATAAAAACCAAAGGTTCATTGGAAAGGAACCTAACCTGGATGCTCTTGTCAGCTTTACCCCTAATATTTAATTCTTTCATCAATGCAATGGCTGTAAAGGTCTCTTCATTCATTCCTATACATTTCCCATCACTTTGCTGATGAATTTGTCTTTGGTACGTAGTATGCCTTAGAGAAAAGTATTTTAAGGCCTGAATTATTTTTACTTTAAAATTTGTTCAGAGATTGAGGATGGGATTATCTAAAAATGTGTGTGTGTACATATACTTATGTGTGTATATATATAATGGGCATATATAATTATGTATACAAATATATATGTGGTGGATCAACCCACCACAGTTAACAAATATTAAACTTAGTATAAATGTAATGTATAATCTTGTAGTTTTGGCTAAATGGTAGGAAAAAGAGCTGCAAATGTTACCTTATTGTGATAACACTGGACAAATTTTTTTAATAAGGCAAAAAAAGAATCATGTGGTAACTTTATGTTAAGATTTTTCTCAATAAATTTACCAAAATTAAAGTACCGGGGCAGTTACCATGTTCAAGCAAAGCCTTGAGTTCTGGACAGATGACTAACTTCAATAAACATGCAGTAATTTTTGAAGGCATCCCATTCAAACTGCTGGGGCTACCCATGATGACAAAGGTGTTCGGAAATACGGAAAGGCTAGGATTGCATACCTAGAAGGGGATTGGTGTCTGGTTTTGGGCAGCTGTTTTGGCCCCAAGACTCTTTCTCAATATCATTTTGATCCATGAGCAGAAGTTCATAGCAGGTGTGGCATGCAGCGTCAGTTCACTTCCGATTGGGCTGCCGGCCACTTTACAAACCTGCCACCTGTTTTGCCAAACAAATCTTTGCTTGAAAGATTGCTGAAAAAAACCCCGGCTGTTTATATCTTTTAACAAAGTAGAAGGTTTGCTGCTCGTTCAGATTATTAAAGTCCTGTATTAGAAAAGCAGGGTAGAAGCAACAGGCTAGCCCTGGGCTGAGGCAGAAATGGAAAGGAGTTTTATATCCAAGTTTTCCCAGTTTTCTATGCATTTTGAAGCCCTAGAAGTTAACAGCCAAGCATGAAGGAGGAAAAAACTTCAAGCTTTCAAAGTTCATAATGGACAATACTATCAAGATGAAGAGGAAGAAAAGTCTATTGTATTGACTGAAAAAACAGTCATTCAGACTTCAGTGTTGCAGCTCTTTATATGGATGGAAGTGCTATAATAAGCATACAAAGCTACGGTTTCTTTAAAAATGCATATACAATATACAATCTGCAGGATACAATTGTATTGTTTTTAGCATTGGTGAATTAAGCTTGACATAATCATTCAGGAATCCATGTTCTGAGCCCAGCTGATCATTGTGCTTCTCCAGCCCTGCAGCCACCTAACCCCATTCGTTCAGCTACTGGTGCAGCAAATAAAACCTGGTGTTGCCTCAGCCGTTATGTAGTTTAACAGCACTCTACTCATGCAGAAGGAAAACCAGAACTGGCCTCATCACTGTATAGCACCAGATTGTCTGCTTTATTCCCTAGGCTTTTTGATACAGGCTTGTGAGTTTTGAGGTCTGCTTTCATTCAGAAGCCTGGTGCAATTCTTTGGTGGTTGTGCATGGGCAGAGCTCCTTCCAGGCATAACCCTCTTGCAGTCACTTGGGCATTGAATGTGCATGGAAACGGATGCAGGGCAGACGCTTTCATCATTGCATTTGAACAAGCCCGCTGTGTTGCTTTCATATTGGCCAGGGTATGTGACATGTATGAAAGAGTTTCCTATTTCCATTTATTAACTCTTGATTTCAGGTTAAACTGTTCATTTGCGCTTCACTGTCAGATAAAAACTGCAGGTGGAATAATTGATTGTGAAATGGCAGCTCTTTAAATCGGGTGCTCATGGACACTTCCTGATCTCTGGAAGTTAGTGGTTCATCAGCTCTACTCAGAGTGATAATTTTAGTGTGTGAGGTACAGGGTAGTCTGAAATACGGCGCAGAGCTTGGCATGAAGGAGATATGTTTTCTAAGCTGAGACCCATTTTTAGGCGTTCTTACCAAAGTTTCCCCATCTGCAGTATTGGAGTGGTGATTTTTGCTTACTTCATGAAGCACTTGGAGACCTGGAGTTTAATGCCGTGTGCTACAAATATCACCCTATGATGAATGGAGGTGATAAAAATAGCTTGGGCAAAAATAGGCTTTGCTGACATTTCAGAAATGACAGTCTGTATTTTAGAAATGATGATAAAGCACCGCAGTCTACATTTGAATTTATAATGTCTCAGCATTTGTTCATTAAGACCCAAAATATTAAACCTTTGGGCTTAGCCATGAGGCCTCTGTTCACATTACTAGTCCTAGTGAAGCCAAGAGAATGACTTAGACACAGAGGTCTGCAGGATCAGTCCTTAAACATCTGCTGTTGTTTCCCAGAAATGAATCTAGCCCGCAATCTCATAACATCATTTTGATAGATACTTGATTATTCCTTTTTTTCAAGTGGGACTGCAGCAGTGGCTCTCCTTTGCTTCCAAACATCCTTTGTATTTTTCTCAGCAAGAGGTGAGGATATCAGATAAGTGGCAGCACTGGGTCTGTGTTTGGATTAATACAGACTGTCCAAGTGGTCTTTGCAAATAGGTGGAGGATGTTAGCTGAGCTGGCAATAAGATTCTCATGGGTGGAGGTGAGGACAACATCTGTCGTTCCTATCTTGTACTTGCCAAGGCTTTTTGTTGTTCCTGAACTCTCTCATGAATATAATATGTGGATTTTTGTCTGATCTAATGAATCCAAGACTCAGAGATTTAGAAGGAAAACATATTCCAGATGTGTGCTGCAATTCCTGACTCAGGTGACTGCATGTTAAGTAGTAACCTTTTCCAGTATGTTCCACACACCATATTGAATATCTTGCAAAACCGCTTCTTTTGCAAATGGTCAGAAGAGAGTTGTAAGAGCATCATGATTAATAAGCTATAGCAAGGCTAAAACATGAATCATTTGTCTTTTGTTTCACCAGTTATTGCTGGATGCAATGAATCCAAGGCTCAAAGACTTGGCTTTAGAGCAGGACTGCAAATTTAGGCTAGAAGCTCTTTAAACAGTTCAACCACAGCTTGCTTTATCATGCGGTGATGCCTGTTGCAGACGTGAGCGGAGCGGAGTTTCAGACTGGAAGACTGCCCGCTGCTCTGCAAGGTTCTGGTGTCCAGCCTCGCGTGTGCACTCTGTTCCAGCATGAAAATGATATTCCTGGCCTGTTTGAAATTAGGCTTTCACTCCAGATAAACAGCTTCCTAGAGCATCAGAAGATGTAGTCTGGGGAAGAACAGAAGAGTAGCAAGCAAGAAGAGTGACTTGGTAAGTCTGGAGCAGCTGTACCAAGGTGCATACTGTGCGCTCTCTTGCACACTTCCACCTGTTCTTTCTTTTAGTTACAGTTGTAAGTCATTTGATTGCACACAATTTCAGTAACAAACGTTATCAAGTATATAAGGGATACCGAGTGCAAAAAAGCATGGAAACATTTAATAGAGCTAATTGCATGGTCTTAATCAGAACAATCTTCCCTCAAAAAATGCAGGTCCTCTCCAAATGTAACTGTTTATTAAAAGTGTTTTAACATCTGCAAAACACACTGCAGTGCGTTGCAATTCACCCTTTTAATAAACATTTTGGTGAAAGTTTTAATATAACAGCTTTTTGTCTAATTTAAAATGAAAATAAGTCCCAGTATGTCAGAATTCTTTGTAGAATGCAGAATTTTTTCTGACCAACTGTAGACACCCGACAATTGATAGGAAACAGCCTATGTCTGTATGGATTGTGGCTGTGTGGAGCTCTAAGCCTGTGCTTACGTATGTATTATCATGAAATCAGATTAGAGAAGAAGTAAAAGTTGTTTGCATTAATGAGGAGAAATACCATAAAACTGGTGTCAAAAAATAGATTACATAAATGCAATGACATATGGCAAAACTTATTAAAAGTTCTCAATTGTAGTCTTATTGCAAGACCCTCATAGTCAAGAGTAACAGACCCGTTTGGGAGTGTGGGAGTGCTGACTCCACAAGATGACTCCAGAAGCAATTTCACTGTCTGCAGCATCTCCCGACGTACAAAGAGGGTTGTTGCTGTATTTGTGTCTTCTCATGCATCCTCCTCTTCACATGTAGTTCTTGCCCAGTGTCCAGTTTTGTGGCCAGTGTTTTCCATCATACTGGTGTGCTGTTGCCTGCTAGGGTTTTGACAGCTACTGGCTACTAAGTTCTTGACTTTCAAAGTTCTTGAAGCATTTTTTCAAGCAGCAAATCACTTGATAGATTTTGGATAGCCAATGGGGATTAAAAAAATCTACTAAACCTGTTCTGTTACAGGGATTAAGCAATAAACCAATGAAATATTTGAAGAAGTTAAAACCAGAGCTGAATATTTTGAGATATACGTATATATACACACATACAATGAGTATGTATCTGGAGATATGATTCAATTTGATTGCTGTACAAATGAATGGAAATGGTATCACGTCTAAAGTGAAAGCTGGGTTGAAGACATGGAGGGACAGTGCACAAATGTATTTCATGCATAAGCCGGCATGTACCCTCATCAGAATTAACTTGAGAAAAAGCATTGCTAGGTTAGAATGGCCTCCAAAATCTTTTAAAATCCTGCTGCAGTATTTCTCTCCAATAAGCCTTAGCACAAGCAAATTATGCTAGACAACTGCACACCTCTTGTCTTCTTTAATTATTTCTTAAGTGTGACCAAGCTTTAGGAAAAAAAGTCTTTGTCCTTAGTTCCTGACATCGCATATAAAGGACAGGTCAACTTGCATGCACTTCTCATGATGGGAACTACTTCAATCCCATTTCCTGTAACTTCATGTTTCTAGGCCAAGTAATCTTGCATTTGATTAAGTAAACACCTTTGTCCTAATGACTTTATGCCTACTTTAAAGGCGTTGCTGTACCTATTGTTCTACAAATTTGTCACTCTGTTATTCTTTTTTTTTTTAGCTTATCAGTGAAGTATAAGTCAAAAACAAATAGAAAAGTTTTTTCTTTTTTCATTAGTACGGAAAGTCCAAGTGAGAAGCCAGGTTTTGCATCATACAAGCGATTAAAAAATAAAAAGAATCTTAATTAAGGAACAGATTTTTATGTTTTGCTAGTGATGTCATGAGAGGAAGTATGTGGAGAAAGGAAGATGAAATAAAGAAAACCCATGTCCAATATTGACCTCAGATAATGTTACCAACAGCTCTACTTCACAGGCTTGCATGAAAGACCTTTCCCACCTGCCACTGTAAGCAGTATGTGTTGCTTTCTTCATGTTACATTGCCCCAGACACTGGTTACTAGAAATGAAAGGCTTCATTTCTTAGATGTCATGAGAATATGTTATTGTCATATGAAGTCCAGGGAGATGACCCATCACTACTAAAATTATTACCATAAAGGTACAAAGCTTGGCAAGATTGAAAGAAGCATTATAATGAATCTATTTTATAATATTTATTCATGTTTACATTGCTTTACTTTATCCCGTGTACTGTTTGATGTTGCCAGACTGCTCCAGAAACAGCATTAATATAGATGAGAAAAAAAGATTAACATGTAAATGAGTAATGAAAAATATTTACTAGAAATAGAACTGGCATCCATATGTAAAAAACCCTTGCCAAGCATTGTCAGTATGAATAGTTTTGTCTAGGTTTATATGTGGCCAGACCATGTGGCTATTCTTCATGATAGTGAATACTGACAAATTGTATATTACATTTGGTCCAGGAGCTTGCATTTAGAATTATAGCAGAAAGCACATTTTTAAGTCCCTGTATTTAAGAAAGAAATACCCTGTATTTAAGAAAGAAATACATACTGCTTTCTGTCAGCTGTTCAGTACAGTAGTTTGCTGTTAGAGCCTTCCTTTTACAGCTTATGTAGGGTTAGGGCTTGAAGGCTTTAATTAGTAAAGAGAAATCAAGGAAAGACAAGATGAAATGATGCATGCAGGAAGCAGCTGAAGGACTTTTTCTGTCTCTTTTTGGAGATTCCAAATTATGTCATTTATCAGACATTCTTGTATAGCTGAGAAACGCTTCATATTTCTTCATGCTATTTCTATGCTTTCCCACAATGTGAGTTTCATAGGAGATTATATCAGGTTGTATTAGCTCTGATTGTTTAGCATCACTGTGTCTTACATGGTCAGTGGATTCAGAAATTCTTCACTTTTTAGGATCACTGAGAGGAAGAAAGGCAGCAGTTGCCAACCCTTGACACACAGCTCCCACCCATGTGTTGGAGAAAGCTTTTCCCTGTGCATCAGGATATGCAAGTACAACATATATCACCTGTAGCAGTTGCTGATAATTTGACATCAATGGTCCTGTCTGCATTTGAAGGAGAGAACAGTTGGTATGACTGCCTGAGTCCTGGCTGACAGGAGGAGTAGCAGAACAGATGCTAAACAGAGTTTCCATGTTTCCCACACTGAAACCTCAGTCTCACTTAAGTGCGAGAAGAGAGAAAAGATGGTTAAAGAGGAAGTAAGGCTAATTCTAGTTTAGACCATGTTCTCTGGTTATGCTGACTCCTCAAAATTATGCAAAAGCTTAGATGGCCAGTTCAGCTTTTGTAATATGCTCAGGGGAGGGGTGATACATGTCCTACTGTCCTTCAAGACAGGCCAGCAAAGTGAGGACTCGGAGTAAAATGTCAGAGATACTCGCTATCATAGAGTACACATTAATAAGCCTTCCACATAAAGACCAACCCAACAGAGTGCAAAGTTGGCAGAAACTGAGTTATTCCTACAGAGCCTTTGCAGCCCTGTCAGCGTGCACTAACTGATAAGTAGCAGGATGGAGTTCCGATGACTGTTTGCTATTAAATCAGAACAAAACTCTAGCTAGCAAACTGAGCTTTTTTTTGTCCATGAATAACCAGGCATTTTTTCCCGAAATGTGAAGTCTGGGTCTGTCTCTTGGGTTCATTTATGCTTGTCTTGTTTTTTTCTGTAGTCTTTTAGATACTCACACAACCTTTATTAATTGGCCTCATATTTCCAGCATTTGCTGTCCTTCTCAGGATGTTAAAATGTGTGTACTTTCATTGTTTGTGAAACATAATAAGCATCCATAGCACAGGCAATATTTACTGTCATTAACAATGTCAATAACCCATAATAAAAGAAAACCCAGGGTTTTTTTGTTTACACTTATACGTACCCTAAGTATTCCTAAATTAACTTACATTAGGTGGAGTCAGGTTTAATAGGAACCAGAATAAATTTCCTATGTTTCACTTGTGTGTGAGAGGATGAGAAATATATCCATTATATAGTGTTTGATGACTGTTTTGAAAAGGTCTATTAGTAAATGGTTTGCAGAGTAAAATAATACTCTGCCTGTTGTATCTGCAATCTTGTATCTGCTTTCTCTTGTATAATTCACGCTTTCATATATTTACTGGAGCTAGCTCTTCCAAAATTAATATTTCATTACATGTTTTTTGGCTCATGTGTTAGCTCTACAGTGGGGCAGAAAAGAGGAAACTGTCAGGAGTGGGATGCATTGTGATTGCCCGGCCAGGCTCTGTGTGTGTATATATACATGTATAATTCTTTTTTTCATGAAAAACTCTGATGGTCTGCAGAGAAAGAACATTTTCTTTTCCTTGACAGTGGAACATTTTCTGTCTTTATTTCTTGTGATATGATCCCTGCTACTTTACTATCCAAGCACATCAAGTCCCCCTGCTGTATCTCAGCACAGTGTAGCCAGGGAGCAATCTTTGGAGAGCAGGGGACCAGCAGCCATCTCCCCTCACCCCTCCTTGAAAAGCAGGAGCTGTCTGCAGGCTTTCCCAGAAATGGCTCCTCAGAAAAGCTTCAGACCATCGTCAGCAGCTGTTTTTAGCAGGCCACAGGAGTCTGAGAGACATGGCAAAAAGGAGAGGTGTTATTCTGGCATCCCTCCTGTCTCGCAGAAGGACGCTCACGCCCCCAGGACCCAAGAGGCAGCAGTTTGGTAGCTGGGCACAGGTTGGGGGAAGAGCGTGCAAAGCAGGGGTGCTAACTGGAGAGTTAATATTAATGGTGATAGCCTGGTGGTGACATTTGCACTCAAATGACATCTGAATAGCAGTAATGAAGCGGTGTAGGTCACTGTCTGAATTTTGTGTCCTGGCCTGTGGTGGGAAGCGTTAGTGATTCAGTCACGAGTCTTGTGGCATTTGGAGGGCTGCTTGAGAACCCGTTCCCAAATCGAGATTAAGGAGTGATCTCAATTTCCATGAGAAGTAACAAAAAGAAAGTGATGTTCCAGCCCCTGCAGTTGCAAAGAAAACGATGAATATTAACAGCGTGCACCCCAAGGGCTCACAAACCAGGTGAATAAAAAGAATGATAGATGTATACCCCCTTAGAATGAACAAATAGAACTGCTGATTTTTAGGCCAGCATGCAGCTGCCGGAGCTTGTGCACATCCCTCTTCCAGCAGGTGGGGAAGGGAAGAGCCTGCAGTCAGACGCCCGGCTTTCCAGAGCTGGAGGACTCCCATCACTCTGGCTCTTTTCTCTCTCCCCTCTCCACCGCCTCCTCCTCTGCTGACAGGGCCACGCAGTTTTGTTGTCCCCCCCATCAGCCGTCAGCGGCAGGGCAGTGCGGGCCCACACACGCTGCCTTGTGAGGGTGCGGTTGCGCATTCAGCACCCTGCCCCGAATCTGGCTCGGGCTCCCCACCTCGCACCCTCATCCTTGGCCCCCACACCTCCAGCCATCGCCAGCTGGCCGCTTCCACAGCTGCTGGCATCTGGCGTGCTGCACGCTGAGCCTCCTCTGCCGGCCCGGTGTTGGGGCTTGCTCCCCGGCCACTGATGGGGGCCGTGCAGGAGGGAGGGAGGTGCTGGGCTGCCCTCCTGTCCTGTTTCGGTCATCTCAGGGCAGAGCCATGGTGCTGGGTCAGGAGGAGGGAGTCACGCTTTGGGTTACCATCCATTTACACTCTTATGCCCTGTGTTCACCCTAAGCAGTCCCTGGAGAGGGGGGCTTTCCTTGGAAGGTTGCTCTTGGAGTGGTGGCCTCCTAAGCCTATGCAGTGCTGGGAGGCAGCAGGAGGGTGGGAGCCCAGACCGGCTCCTGTGGCCAGGGAGCCTCCGCTCAGGCAGGACGGGTCCCTCCAGCAGCATCAGACCTCCCTGTGGCTTCCCGATGGGCCTGGTGGGCATGCTGTCTGCCTGAGCCAGGCCTGGGCGCTGCCTCACTCCCTTGACTCAGCTCCAGATAATGTGGGGAAGGAGTCGGTGCCAATACAAATGCATGGCAGTAGGGAGAGAGGGTGGCCTTCGCTCCCTCTGGCATCTGTCTGGTCTCCAGCCAGCCGTGATGGCAGCCACCCTGACACCGAGGACCTGGTGAACCCTGCCACCTTCAAGGGCCATAACCACAGTGCTGCCACAGTGAGGGCAGGTGGCTGGGGAAGCCCTTCCCACAGTGCCAGAGTGGGATGCCAGGCCAGGTGACCCATCAGGAAGGGTCGCTGTGAGAGACAGAAGCAGCTGGTGGGCATGGTGTCCTCTTGGGGCTGGTGTTGGGCACCTCCACTGAAGCTGGCGGTGGATGCTGGCAGAAAGAGCAGGGTCCCTGGGTTAAAGCTTGCACCCAGCTGTCTTGACTCCCTGTCCAGAAGGCACTTGGCCTCAGTCCCAGAGGAAGGAAGAGAAGCTCCCTGTGAGTCAGCAAGGCCTGGCTTTCGGTCAGTCACTCCTTGCAGGGGCAGTTAAAGCAGCAATGGCAGCTTGCTTGCGCCCCGGCAGATCTGGCCCTCTGCATCCCTACCTGGGATGCCAGAGACCCGCGCTTCACTGCCCATCCTGCCCTGTCCTCCCTCCCAGCTCCTGGCCACTATTCCTAAGTTTCTGGCAGCATGTGTTTGTGCATCTTCTCAGCTGCTGGTGGGAAAGGTCTCCCCAGGGGAGAGGTTGTCCTCCTGCCATATGCTGACAGTGTGTCTGGCACCATGAGTCCTCATCTCCACTGACAGCAGTGGCGTGCCTAAAAAGTAATGAACATTTAAGCAAGTGACTGGCTGTTCATCATCTTCTGAGATGGACAAGCCCGTTTTTTCCTTTAGGCATATTGTAATGTCTGCTCTGAAACATGGTCGTGCTGACTTCTCTTCTCTGGTTTGCAGGAAGCATTATCAGTGGTGAGTGAAGACCAGTCCTTGTTCGAGTGTGCCTACGGATCGCCCCACCTTGCAAAGACAGAGATGACCGCCTCCTCCTCCAGTGAATATGGGCAGACGTCAAAGATGAGTCCACGTGTTCCCCAGCAAGACTGGTTATCGCAGCCCCCGGCCAGAGTCACCATCAAGATGGAGTGTAACCCAAACCAGGTTAACGGGTCAAGGTAATAAGGCCAGTGTTACTGTGGCTCAAGTACACTGTTTCTTGTGATGGGTATAGCTCAGTTGTTTAAATCCGTGAACCTAGCACCATTTTAGATGCCCCAAGTTATCCCACCTGGCCACCAGCTGCTGTCCCAGCAGCCTACAGGTCTCCCATATGTTGTGGGTCACACCTGCCAGCCCTGTGTGGGTGTTACAGAGGGTCTCAAATGGTGTTACAGGAACAGTCTTCTCATGAGCTTGTGCAATACCTTTCTATGTTTCCTCTGACTGTAAATAATTTTGGATGTGAGCTTTCATTGCACGCTAGGTGAAAGAGCATATATTAAAGTTAGCAAAATGTGAATTTGCAGTAGTCTGGGGCAGCACCATTGATCCATCTAAGGGTGTGATCTAACACTCAATTTTGACAACGTTGTCAAAATACAGTAATTTGGGCAGTTGCTTTTGCTCTAAATATATCCAAACAGAGAAGCATAGGAAGTAAATTCTTGTAAAGGCAGAGAGAGTAAACTATTGATCTTTACTTTTATATTTACTGTAAACATAGTGCCAAAAAGCATAACCATGGAGTTGGATTTAAGAAGAGCTCACACAGAAGGAACATCACATGTATGGAGGCAAGCAGGGGAGTAGAAAGGAACAGGAAAAGAAATTACGCAGCTCAACGGACAGTAGCCACAGCCTGTCAGTGCATTAATTATTGTCTCAGGACTTTTTTTTATGAATGTCGCTGTGAAAGAGAATTGTATTGATTAAGCTGGAAGAGTAATGCAGTGGATTTGTGGATATTGTCTGGTAGCTCTCCCAAGCGTAGGAGCACTCTGTGGGATTTTTTCCATCTGAAAAAACACAATGAAGATTTTTTTTTTTCTTTTTTTGTCCTAAGCAAATGCACAGATATAATCATAAATGGAGTACTGTTTCAAAACCAGTTTCACCTGCTTCCTAAAATTACTTCTAAGTATTTGTGCTGGCATTTCTGTAAGAGAACTGATCACAGTTTTTCTCAGTGTAATTCCATAAAGTGCATTAGAGAAGATAATTAGCGTTAATTTTTACTGAGATAAGTGGTAATAATTTGTAATGTTATACATGGTTATGTAATGTTATATGTAATGTTATACATAGTTATACATAACTAAAGTCAGTCATACACAGACTCCTACTTTGACATACTTCCAGATCTGAAGGAAGAGTCTGGATGATACAGATGCATTTGAAATTTTTGGTCAATCAGATTTTTAAAATGATCAAGCCAGAATCCTGAGTTTGCTCTTGTGGATTCCTGAAATACGTAACTAGCCTAAAAATTAGAGCTCGGTTTGTGAATCACTGGTATTTGGCTGTTGCTGTGATAGTTTGAGGGACAGTAGGCAGTAATGCTGCCTTTTATTAGCTGAAACCTTGTCCTGTCTAATCCTTGTTAGCAACCCTGGTAGGGATTACACTCCAATTTAGGACGTCAGGGCCCTTACCAAGACCAAAATGTGTGCCCATACTCAGATCTGCTACATTGGGTCTCCAGGCAAACCGTATAGCCTGTGGGTGTGAGCACAGTGTAGGAAATCTGCTGTCACGCACCAGCGTGCCCCAAGCCAGTAGAGACTGGCAAGAGCCCTGATTTGGGAGCACAGACAGCTCCAGGCACTAAAGCACCTGGCTTCTGCAGGGGCTACCTTGCTCCAGAGAGGGCTGGGCACCCTGATGCACCCCTGCTATTGCGGGGTGCCTGGGGAGGCAGCTGAGCCCTGCCTTGCTATCCAGAGAAGCCTGAAAGTGTCCTTGTGGATGGATGGGTGTTTGGGCATGCAGCTGGGAGAGATCCTGTGCTCGGTGCCTTTGCTTCTCTCCTGGGGGCTGTGCCATCGTTGGATAAAAACAGAAGTAACCCAGGGAGCGGGGAACCGCAGCGCAGCCACCAGAGCAGAGCGTCCCAGCTGCAGGGCTGGAGTTAGTCTCCCCATCTCTGGCCTGAACCCTCATTTCACATGTTGCTGCCTGCCTGGCAGCCCGACTTCAGCAGGCAGGACAGGGCGGGCTTGTGTTCAGCATATTTTACAGCCTGGTGGATGGGGGTTTGCAGGCTGGGGGGGACTCGCTGTCCGTATCTCCCAAATCTAAGGTATGTTCACCTTGCATATGTGAATTCGGAATGCTTTGCAGGGATGGATAAGCATTCAGAAGCCCTGTATTAAACAGGCTGTTTGGACATATCTTCATAATGCTTGCCATTTCTCCTTCCTTTATGCTATTTTCTGTCACTGTGTGTATGCAAATCACTTCGGGTGATACTTAGGCTACCTGCACCATCAATAGGCAGGAATTGGCCCCTGGTTTAGGCTACCTGAGTTGCTCTCTGCAAAGAGAGGCATCTTCCTTTCCTTCAGAGGTTTCCTGGTCTCCGCACTAGCTGCATAAAATGTCTGTGCATGTGGTCTGCACTGTTACTACCAGGACAGGCCTCTACTTTTGCAAAGATATATTATCTGAGTGTTGGGGGAATTGTCTTTAAATCAATCTTTTTTGATTAGTCACGAGGCATAATTTTGATTCATATTTTTCCAGCAGAGCAGTTAATTGTTATAGAGGTGGCGCCCAGGAGTTCCCAAGGCATCTGGAACCCCAGTGAGACACTTTTGCACCATCCTGACTACCTTTACCACCATTACAGAAGTAGAGAGATGAAAAGAAGAAATCTTGTGTAGCTCCTCTCTAAAAAAATAGCATTAGGTCCACCTACTCCATTATTAGGACTTGGAGTATAGTGCAAATCAGCTGAGCGGCACACGAAGACTATGTTTTTCATTTTTCTCTGGACAGCATCACTCAGAGATTCTTAATGTGACCATCATTAGAAAGTGACCAGCTCAGCGGTGGCCATTCTTTCCCAATACCAACCAGCATGTGAACTGAGACACGGGTTACACTGCTGGAAGAGGCTGTACAAATTACTGCTCTGAACTGCAAAATGTTTTTGATCAGAACACTGGTTTTCTAAACTGTACATTCTGGCTGAAAATATAATGGGAAGAAATGTAATTCTTTCTGTATTGAATTAAAAATAACCTGCAGCATTGGACGCAGGGTTTCATTTATTAATCTTGGATTTGACAGCCTCCCCTATTGACAGAGCAGTGCAGAGTTGCTAACTGGAGAAAATGAGGAAAATTCATATTTCACTGCAGTTCCTAAGACATGACATTATGCTGAAAAATAAACAAAAATAACTTACAGACTACCAAAGATAAAAGTAGATTACAGTACAAAAAAGTCATACATATACTGCATGCTTATAATTAACACCAAAATAAAAAGAATATTATTCTAATTAACATACATTTTTATTTAATCAGAAGACTATTATTTTATAAGGCCTAATGCATGCCTGAAAAAATACATCTTAATATTGCACTTTTAATGGAGAACTAATATTGCCAAGTAACAAATATAAATATGTTACAGCGTTTCTAAAACTCATGTATATGTGTGCCTGTAATATATGTAGTGTTAATACTCTGGGAATTGTAATGCTTCCTAGTATGTGATATTCCTGCCAGTTGTAGAAAAAAGCGTGTCTCACTCAAGCCTTGCATAACATGGAATTACTTAACAGTACTATATTATTGCTAAATAATCGTAAGAAATATTCTGATATATTGATTACTACTGTCCATACGGAAGTCACTACAGGTTGGTGTGATATATGCATCTCTTACAAATCTGAAAACCATTTTTTCCTTCCTGAAGTCTTGCTAGGCCTTTGCCATTTGTCTATTGGTGTTTCACTGGTTTCCTGACAGATTATCTGCTGTTCATCGCATACGTAATATCGGCCACAATTTGTATGCGCAGATTAGTGGTACCGTGCCATTCTGTAGGCTACTTTACATTTTCTTTTCTGCAGAAGCCTCCCCCACCCTTCTCGTTTCCAGTCCATATATTTATTCTTAAAAGAAATGCTCCATTCTTAAAAATGCTTCTTATGTTAAAAATTAACGCAGCAGTAGCTATAGAGCTTGGAGCTGCTTTTCATTTTTAGTAAATCTGTACCTTCTCTGTTTACACCCATTTTAAAATCTGGGTTGTCACAAAGGAGTCTAAAATACGACAGCCACACTGCAGAGCTGCAGAAGTGCTACCTCTAGGATCTCCAGAGTATCCTCTGTAATTGCGTTCCCGGGGGGGGGTAGGGGGGGTGTCTGAGTAACATGGTGTAAAGAGGATGCAAAATGGGGTACCAGACCCCACAAAGTGGTAACCAGAGAACAGTTAGCTTTTTGATTTTTTGCTATCTGTCTCTCCCTTCTCACTGTGTTAGGCTGCTTCCTGGCCATATATTCTGTCATCTGGAGGGGGATATAAAATTTTAGGAGTGTACTAAACCTCTTACACATCAACAATTAAGTACCCACTCAAAGCAGAAATGTACTCACTCTGCTAGGACTGTCCCCAGATATACGTTGGCTGTAATTGCCCTACATTAAATCTCAAAACATAACAGTCTCAAAACCGGCATTCCTGTGAATACCGAAGAAATAACATTAGAATGAAATTCAAGGGTTATTTTCAGTATACTGCAGAGGGATTAGCTACACAGTTTTCTTTAACAATAACAGTATTTTTAAAGCTAAACCCTGCTGCATAGCACCAGAAAATATAGCCTAAGGGCCCACCTTAAATTATATAAAGCAATGAAAGTTTAAATTGAAGCTGTCATTTACGTTGCTGTTGTTGCATATGTAATGCAGATTGTCACAGGTGGTATCAAATTAAGTTTCTTCAAATCCATTATGTTGGTACAGCCACTATATTTCTTCCAGGTACATAAATCTAATGAGACCTTTTGTGCCACCATGTAGTCAATCTTTCACCTGAATGTAATAATATTGTTTCCTGCTATTTATTGCTCTTGAGTAGGACCAAAAGATTCACCCTGTTGTCGTAAAGCACTATGATATAAATCTGGAGATTGCATATGTCCTGTGGTTACTTACTTTTCTGTTTATTCTTTATGTATTTTATCATATTAAGTATGAGCAATTCCATTACAATGAATGAATGCAATCCATGTTATGCATTTAGGGTGAAATTCACTCCTGTGGAAATGCTCTCATGAGGCCCTGGGTACTGCTTAAACAACATTTAAATCCATGGATTGCTCAGTGGTCTCTGAATACACCCACCCATGGGACTCCACCATGCCCATGGGTGGGACTATACAAAGGTAGCTTGGAAGAACTACATTTACTGGTAGGTAATCAATCTTTTTAAGGGAGGCTGAAGTGGAATATAGAGTCTTATTCAGGCCACAGATAAATTTCACTTGCCATGAGCAGTGTCATGATTTCACTGAAAAAGCATTTTGAAAGTTAGCTGCAGTGAAAGCACAGCAGAAGTTTTCCAACATCAGCTTGGCTGATACAGAAGTTTTAAAGAAATGCCAGAAATAATTAGTTGTCATTAAGATTAAATCATGTGCAAAATGTTTTTTTAAGTGCTACCAATTGTTGCTCGAAAACCATTTGAGAATGAAACTATCACTTAATATATCTTTTGTGCTGGCTCTTTTGGGAAATACCATTTTTCTTTGCGTGTTACTGTTCTAAATTGTCATCAAAAAACCTCTGTGCTAGCTGGGTTGAGTGCGTCTCACACACAGGAGGACTTTTCAGCCTCCAAAGTGACCTCGAATTTTTGTTTGTTTTGTGGGGTTTTTTGTGTTTGTTTTTTTTTTCTTTTCCCCGTGATGTAGAGTCTCCTAAGTGGTAGCTATTTTGTGCTATGGAAACCAGCAAATTTGAATGGGTAGCACTTGAGGTACCTTGTGCCATCTAGCCATGTGCCAGCTGATGTGCCCAGCCACTAAGGAGGGTGCATTCATCCATGTGGAGCTCTGTATTGCCACCATGACAGAACCATCCTGCTCCCAGGATCCAGGCTGACGTGCTTTAAGCTAGGTGAGGCACCTCTGTGTTATGCTCCAGTCCGTGCTATGATACTGGTGGATCTAGTTAGAGCATTTGCACACCTTGCATGTGTCTGACACATGGAGAACAGGGTTGATCTGCAGTAATCACCCTGACATCACTTGTTTTTCAAGGGCATGGCTTTTTCCATCCCTGGAGCACAACTCCGCAGCTGAGGCTCAGTGCCATCCCTTCCACATCTGGTGGCGTACCACCGGCATGCAGCCCTGGTATTCTTGGTAAACCTCAGCTCAGACTAAACAACAAGCATCATCCAACAGCCGCTGCAGTCAATGGGACTCTCTCCTCTGTCTCCAACAGGGCTTGAGTCAGCCCCTACGTCAGTCTGCAGCAAAGCTAGATCTGTCTTAAGAGGATGATTTTCCTAATGCACTTATTGGAGTTGCCTATATAAAGTAACATTAATCTTGGGTAAAAAGATGTGGTGTTAGTTATCTCAGACTGATAATATTTTTTCCCACTGACTGGGTGGTTGGTGGAATGGCTGCCTACCAAACTGGAAAAACTGCAAATTCAGGATCTTCTCCATGTAGGGCTTTATGTGTGACTGCTTCAAGAAGTTCCTCTTTGCTCTGAAAATCCACCGGCTTAACATTTGTGTGTGTGTGTGTGCATGGTTTGGCTTTGTTCTTGAGGCAAACATGTTGCCAAGGAGAAAAACAAACCCAGCTCACCACTGCTATAGCTATTTTTTTTGCAGCTTTTCAGGGGGTGCTGGGCTGGCAGGTGCTAGCTAAGAAGCTTTCCACTCTGGGATAATGTGTTCATTCATAATTGGCATGGGTACATTTTGGATTGACCACTGATGCTTAAATTGTGTGCTTAACTTCAGGAGTTTCAGAGGGAGATGAGGATAGCCAGTATTTCAAAAGTGCTAAGCAAACAAAAGCTCTCATATGGGTAGTGAAATATAAAATTAGTCTTTAAATAATGACATAGGACCCCGCAAGACTTGTGATCACTGTCATTATTTATGACTATTGCTATCATTACTGCTTTATTTCCAGTAGAGTATTTACTGTGTCTAGAGCGCATAGCGCTGGTGGTTGTGGTGTTCCCCTGGTCTGGCACGGCACAGGCACTGTCAGTAGGTGGGTTGTCTCTGACCCAGTGCATTTGGAGATGAGTCTTCTCCCCTCCCCCTTCCTTGGTAGGTGTTTTATTTTGATCAGGGTAGTATCAGTGGGGGTGTTCAGTATTTAAAGTTTGGGAATGGCATTTTAAGACAAAGAAGAAGGCGAATAAGGAAAAGTGGCTAATCATTGACTTTACCATTTCACACCCATCAGCCTCACAGCCCAATAATGCTAATCACGAAAATCAGCAGACATTCCACAGACACGGGGAGTTATGGTTTCCGTACAAGATGTCACTTCTGTTTATGCCTGGCATGCTCTACTTTGCTAACTTTCTATACGATCCCTGCCCACAAAAGAAGGCATATGTGGTTTGGGAAAGGCCCTGTCTCCCGGTATTTCATACTTTATGAAACCACAAATATAACAGTCTTACAAGCTCTTGAAATGAAATACAATTTGAGAAATGTAATCCATTACTGTTATAATAGAATTTCTATAAAAATAATAAAATAAAAACAAAAGAAAATAGGTCCTGAAAGCTATAGGCCAACTGGGAAGTCATTGTGGCTTTGGCCTAGCTATCACCATGTCAGACTTCAGCCTTCTCCCAGGCAGCAATCTAATTGTAAATTATGTATATACAGGACATCATTTCTTAGGTTTGGCTTTTAGTGACCCCCTTCCCTTCTTTCCCTTTCTTCACTCCAACCTCACACATAAGAAATATTGAAGTGTTTGCACTAATGGAGAAATGACAACGTGCAGTCAAACTTAAACCAGCTGTTTCCCCACACTGTGAACACAAAGAGCCAGGCTGGTAATATTTATAGCTTGACTGGCCTCTAGTGAGCCAGATGCTGACTGCTTTAATTTGCCATGATGGCCTTAAGGCTTGAAGCAGCTGTGGACTGCAGGCTAGCCGGGGAAAGTTAAGCAAAGAAAAAAAAAAAAAAA